>OMNV01029012.1:87760-103384 GCA_900303265.1 Brotula barbata | reverse complement strand
GTAGAAGCCTGTGTGGCTCTCTGTAGAAGTTAAATCAACCAAAAAAGGATTGAAAAATGAGTGAGAGTATTCCATGAGAATACAGGCCTTTAATGTATATATTTTTAATCTACAGTACTGTACAAAAGTCTTAGGCCACCGATAGATTTGTTGTTTTAGCAATGCTATCTATCTCTTTATTAGAATACAACCAGAAAATACAGGAAATCTGTATGCAGGATTAAAAATCAGAAAAGAACAGCTTCAATAGGCTAAATGGTCGAGGATTTAGTGGGACCTCCCTTGGAACCAGGCTCTCTTCAACCTAAATGGAATGAAACCCTAATTAATGGCACTGCTCACACCTGTATTTGTCCTACTTTCATCACTATTTTCTGTCAGAATGACTGCTGGGAAAAAGAACAAACACCAGGTTTGATAGGGGGGGGGGGACCAAGACCTTTGCAAAGTACTGTGTGTGTGTGTGTGTGTGTGTGTGTGTGAGTGTAAATAGCATATGACAAAAAAAGGAGAATAAAATAAACTGGGCTGTAAATGTGTGTTATTCAAATGTGAACCATTTATGTCAATTCTTGAGCTGATTTAGGTAAAAAAAATGACTAACTGGCTTTGTAATTTACAAAAAAAAAAAATCCTGTTAAATGTACTACGCTCTCTCTGAATGCCTTCTGGTTCGTAGTGTTACACCGCCTCCTGTCTGGCGTTCTTTTGACCGATCCATCAGAGATCACACCGAGATGACAAAATATTCTGCTCTTTTCTCCTGGTTCCAAGCGCGAAAAAAAACCACAGCATAAATAAAGGTTCACCAGAGCCAAGGGGGATAGATAAAATCTGCCAAAACAAGTGGAATTATAGCAGGGATTTTGCGATCGCGGCAATGACCCTTGATCTGTTGCATTAGAGTAAGGCCATAAGACAGCCTCCTCAACCCTATCACATTTATTATTTATCTGCTCGGAAAGGGTCTCCGCTCCCTTTCACACTCTCCCTCTCTTGTACAAGCGTTTTCCTGCAGCCGGCTCATTCGCTTTCATCAGAGAAATGTTTTGCCAACTCTCCAGCTCTCCTCCCCTGACCAGCCTCTCCTCTTCACATGGCCTTCACCTCTGCAAAGCTCTCCTGCCTTTTGTTTTATTTCAATCCCCGGTGGAACGATTCCTGACTCTCTGAAGTTGTCTTCCAACTTTCAACTTTTAACACCGTCGTCCCACTGGATGAAAAACTCTCCCACATTGGACGATCTCTAATATATACTTCTCTCAACCAATAACATTCCACACTTTTATTTATGTTTGTATTCAAATAGTGCAACAACTCCATCATCCAACATCCACCTGTAATGATTTGTTGTCATCTTTGCCAAGGCTGTGAATTCTGGGTAATGTTGGCGCTATCACATCAGCGGCCTTAATTAGACATTGCCTTAGTTTTACATGCGTCGGCATCCATGTGGCAATACCAACTCTCTCTCCCTCCCTCTCTCTCTCTCTCACACACGTGCGGAAATACAATCTCACTCAACAGCAGGTGTGTGCATTTAAACCCAGAGATACCAACGGCTTCTGTCAGTATCATTTCAAAGTGTAAAAACTAACTTAACTCATTTAAACCTCTTAACTTTCTTATTTGTAACACTGTGTCCAGCAGTGGAGGCATTCTGTCATTGTCTGGCTAATGGGTGCATTTAATGAGTCACCATCCTATCTTTCTACAGAAAAAGACACAAAGGTAGAGTGACAGACCAGGAGGCTGATAGAGTCGGAGAGGGAGCGAGAGAGAGAGAGAGTAAGGGACAAACGGAAGAGTGGTGAGGCAGAAAAAAGAAGAAGCCATTAGTTTAAGGTGTGATGTTTCGTCTGGTTCTTGATTTATGTGTGTTAAAGATCTCATGGAAACCATATGGCCAGACTGACTTAACTGGTTCTAAAGCGTGCTCTTTATAAAGGTCACATGTAATTACGATGCACAGACTGCTGCATGTGGTGCTCACGTGGATCTGCAGCCGCTAGAGCGTACCAACTTGCATTAAAAGCAGAGAAAAAGAACAGTTGAACAATTGATATTCTAAATTTAAAAATTGAGAAAATTGCTAATCAATCAATCCACATACCTGACTGAATTGCAAGAACAAAGCAACAAATTCTTTCAAAGAAAAAAATAAAAATGTGCCCCGCTGGGTCAAACAGAGGTTTAGAGGCTCTGCGCTTCACAGGAAGTTGAGTACAGGAGCACCGTGCGCTCTGCTCAGTTAAGTTCAGTTCAGTTCATCTATATTAGACAGACAGCTTACTGGAAGGCTAAACAGTCATGTGGAAAACAGTGTCACAGCAAATGATCCATGACGCCGACAGGGAAAAGGGCATGTGTAGCATGAATCTGCCATCAGTGCTGACGACCACAAGGTGATGAGCTCCGATGATGACTTTTATGCACATGGCGACACAAGGATGAACCATTTTCCTTGTGACCTTTCTGATGAGCTGGAGTATTTGCAGAACATATAAATGCAAAGGCCTAAAATCGATGAGCAACTTATCTTAAAACATGACGTGTATGTGTGTGTGTGTGTGTGTGCGTTGTCTGCTTTATGCACAGTGCACACGCAATTCTTGATTTGACCGGGCTGTAATATCTTCAAAACGGTCCCAGATCTGTGTCTGCTGACTGCACAGTTGCTTGTGTGTGTATATTTTGGTGTCTGCTGGGAGGAAGCGCTCCACAAACACCCCTGATATCCAGTGCAGTGTTGTGGAAAGCTGGAGCCAAGCGTTTATTTGCTCGCTAACGGGGCGATCACACTCGCCCACACAGACAAACTCATTCACACATTTGGGCAATTTAGAGTTTCCAGTCGACCTAACATGCATGTGTTTGGACTGTGTGTCTCTAGGGTCTCTTTTACCACACACACAGACAAACGCAACACACTGATAAATTGTACATCACGTAAACATCGCGGCTATGCAGCTACAGGAAGTACAAATTGGCCTCAAATAGATAAGCGTCTAGTTGTTATTATTAATACATTTTACCAACGTTATTTCTGAGAGAATTGCAATGTTGCCGTGTTTTATGTCAGTTAATCTGTCTACCACCCCTGCCCCCACACACACACACACACATTAGCCTTCAGATGTCACCTGTTTCTCTTTGAAATGCCATAAACAAATATATTGTTGTTGGTGACATAAAGGCCAAATGAGCAGTGTGCGCTCACAGACATGCACACCAACAAAACAGACCCTCCAGCACTGACAGTGGTGACATTTGGATGCCCTGCTGTTATGACTGATCATTCAAAATGAAGTCACAAAATCCATTTCTGGCTTCACCTCTCCAACCCTCCTGCTCCCCGCTTGTATTATCAGCCCTCCCCCTCCTTCCCACTACCTAAATGTCAGCGTTTCAATTGCTCTCATTAATACCTCCCTTTTGAGGTGGCCTCGTGTGCCGAGCGTCTATATGTGGGCATCTGCGCTTTAGTGCGTGTTGGGATGCTGCCGGCAGGCGGGCAGGGGGTTGCATTTAATTGCTAAGTTGCATTTTGCTCTCTCTTTGTTTCAGCATCATCTCTCTATCTCTCATTTTATGTCTCTCTCCATCATTATGTCCCTACTATCTCTCTTCTCTCAAATTGTCTTCCTGTGTGTGTTTCTCTCCGATCCATCACCTCTGTGCCTGTGTGAGGCAGCAGCTGTGAATCACTTGTGGCCTTTCCACTGACAGGACCTGGTTTGACCCGGCCTGGACACCGCTGGGCTGAGCAGTGTTCATCATTATAGCAATCGTCTGATCCTATCACCCGCTGCCACGCTGATGCATGTGTGTGTAATATGAATATGGCAGTGTATTTTTAATGAGTATAAATGTGCAGAACGCCGACACTCCGGGAAAAAACATACAGGGCAACGGCGGCGAGAAGACGGCAGGACTAATAGAGCAACAAACATCATCTGTCAATGAGGAGAGGATGGCGGATGACAAAGTAAGGGCCACAATAATTCGGAAAGGACTGTAGTGTAACAAAGTTGTGTAACCAGTGAGGCCACACAATCTGCAACTTAAGATTGAAGTCAGAATAAAGCCAAAATTATACACTGTGAAACTGCAGGGTCACATGGGTCCACACGGACTGAAATTCAATCATCTGCTTGCAAAAATCGACTGTGCGTGCATGCACGGAGCAAAAGGAACACAGTGTTTGAGAAGTGGCTGTCAAAGTTATTCACAACTTTATAACTCATTTTCAAAAGAGTTCCAAGATTTAACAAACAAAGGTGCTGTTGTTGTTGATTAGATCACCAGATTAAATTTTCTTGTGTGCAGGGAGCAAACGTTCGCACACACTGAAGATTGCAAAATATGGTGTGTGGAGTCCAAATCCACAGTCTGCTTATGTATGTTTTCACACTCTTTTGGAGAATATCCAACGCGAGAGGCGTAAAGGCTTCATTTTGGGATTATTCATCGTTATACAAATGTAAAATTGTCCAATGATTTGGGCAAATATGGAATTACAGGGTTTGGAAATGTTATGTGAGCAGCTAATGTAACAACTGTTCTAACAATTAGCTTTGGATGTTGCTAACATTTGGCCCCAAGTTACTCTGCGGGAACACAAATTGAGGCTTTGAAACACAATCGTATTATCGGGGAAAAAGGACAACAAAAAGGGTGTAGAGCCAACAACCCTTGAGCTGAATCAGCTTTAATAATCACCAATACTCTGAGCTGAAATCCTGCCAGTGCGTAATTCTGCCAGTGTGCTGTGGGCTGGTAGAGATGATTCTGCTAATATTAGTAAGACAATATTTAGAGGGATAGTTCAAATGTTGTATATTGAAGCGTCTGTGGTCAGAGACCTCTAAACCCGCCTGGCTGTCAGATAAAAATAAGCAGCCAAATTAAACAAATGAGCTTTAATCGTTCACAACAAAACACTGTATTTATTTATGATGCCCGAACCTCCACCGGTGGATCGTCTCAGGAGCAGTGGAGCCTGTCTGGAATATCGTGTCACCATTCAAGGAGTATTAGCTTATAGGATATAACCTAATGAGCTGCGACTTATTTTTAGATGGCAGGTTGCTGGCAGGCAGCTGAATGAGCTGTGACCTGTCAAGAATCAATTTTAAACTTACAGCTTATACGCTAATTCACTGTGAATCCAGCAGACGCTCTCAAGAGTGATGTCTGTCTGAGTGGAGAATAAATAATTTTTGAGACCAAAAAAATCATAAAAATCGGACCATTCTCATCAAGTAATCTGAAGTTTACAGTTAATGTTGTACTATTCATGTTATTTGAAAGAATATTGTGGTTTTATTGGTTTCACCTTCCAGGGAGGTCAGCAGTCAGGACATTTTGTTGGGATAGATGCTTGCCAACGCACGTTCACCTCCAATAATCACGACACTGTGCTGCCCCAATGTCACAGCAGCTTTCACAATACTGATGTTATCACTTTTATTCCTGACATCATTATTTTCCCCTTAAACTCTTAGTAGCTGATGGTGGAGGTCAGCATTTTCAGGAACCGCAACTAATTATGTACTTTTTTCTGAACCCTTGTTGTTGTTTTTGTGTGTGTGTGTGTGTGTGTGTGTGTAAATGCCCTGTCGGCCACTTTCTGTTTTGCTGATGACTTGCTCTGGTCTTACTTGAATAATAGATTTTAAATCTCAATGGGTTCCGCATCATAAACTCAGGGGAAATCAAGGAAACCAAAGAGAAAATTGTAGTGTGTCCGGAGTATGTGGCTTGTCATGTGCCATCATCCGCTATCTCCCCTTTCTCTGGTTCCCTGTCAGTTTATGAAATGCTATGTTTTGAGGTCATTCCTGGCTTTTAATCTTTTCTCTCAGAAACAGAAGCTTGTCTTTCGTCTTTTGCCTCATCAATAGTATATTAACATGGTTCACACTAAGGACAGACGACAGGAAAGGAATGCTGATAGAGGTGAGGTGGTAGACAGGAGAGAAGGTTTCATGATCCACATTGGAAAAGAAGGAACAGAGGAGGAGACGGCAGATTAATTTTAAAGATCAAAGCAGCATTTTCCCCCACCTTGTTACTCAGTTACATCACTTTCGCGAATTCAGACAGACTGCGTGTGTGTAGATATGTCTAAACGCGTGCAAACTTTTGTGGATTTTTGCATCGGGCTGGAAGCACGCCTGTGCAGCGGTTAATATGCAACCGCTTTGATCGCACACGATGCTAATCAGACGCCTTTGTCAGAGCGGCAAAGACACGGCAACAGAGAGGAAAAGAGATATATTCCAACTTAAACGTACTGCTGCTATCATTTTCACTCACAAACTCCGAGTTGACAGCCTGGTTGTCATGGAAATCACAGCGGGTGTGTGCATGGATGTGTGTCTGGGGTAACCAGTGGGACCCAGTCAGAAGGCAGTTGTGCTGATTAGTTGAGGGACCTGGGGGATGGAGGGGGAACAAGCAACTTTTTTCCTTCCTCTTTTCTCAGCCAGAGCCAGATTCTTTTTCTTGGGGCGTACCACTTCTGTCTCCACGGTGTCCTCTAATCACTCCTCCTCCTTCGTTCTCTATGGGTGTTTGCTGGCATGATGGGGTCAGACAGGGACATTACGATGTCTCCAGCATGGCCTTGGGGCACCAACATTCTGTCATTAGTGCCAACTCTGTTTGCCCGCATCGCCAACATAATTATTGGACCACTTCTTTTGCCACAACAGGCAGCAGAGACGATGAAGCATAGGTCCAATTAGGAGGTAAAATGTAATGAATAAAACAGCACCAGTGTGTGTGCGCCCGTTTATTTGAGTGGCGTGAGTCAGGATCTGTTCATGCGTGGCTGCGGGTGTGCGGATGAGTCCAGATGTGGATAAGCAGCAACATAAAATTTTAGACAGTTCACAATTAAACAAGATATTTGGCTATGAAAATGCTGGTTATTTGGCTGCCTCTGGGGGATATAACAGAAAGTAGCACTTCATCTGAAATTACTCTCGCCTCTAAAGCGGGACTTCTTTACAAGATTAATTAACTGATCCCTTGGATGTGCGCTCCCTTAAGAGTGCAAATGTGTGCCTATGTGTGTGGGTTTGTCAAAGGCTGCCACATATTGGGAGTAAGCCCAATTAGCTAAGGAGTCTGGGCTTGCGCACCTGTCTACCTGCGCTGACAATGGCCCAGGGCTGTGCGCATACATTTACACATTAATTAACTAGCTCGAGCCAATAATTAGTCAGTGAGGAAACTTAATGACAAGTTAGGGTACAGCAGGGAGGGGGAGGGACTCAGGCACACCCACACAGGCAAACACACAAGAAAACACGGACACCTTACACACACCACTGCTAAGATATGCTGGGATTTTGATGAACTCAAAAAAGATGAACCATCAACGGAGACGTACTTCCTCAGTCTCAGATAAGGGTCTAATCACAGAGGTGTTTTTAGGCCTCTGCAGATTAAGTGTAATCTATCAGCGGAGATGTCAATAAGATAACACTGCCTGGCTCTCTGTATAAGTCAAATCAACCCGAAAAGGATTGAAAAATTAGTGAGTATTTCATCAGCATACAGGGCTTTAATCTTTATATTTTTAATATACTGTACTGTGCAAAGGTCTCAGGCAACCATTAGATTTGTTGTTTTAGCAATGTTATCTATCTCTTTATTAGAATGCAACCAGGAAATACAGGAAATGTGTATTCAGTATAAAAAAAATCAGAAAAGAACAGCTTCTACAGGCTAAAGGGTCAAGGATTTAGTGGGACCTCCCTAGGAACCAGGCTCTCTTCAACCTAAATGGAATGGAACCATAATTAATGTCATTGCTAACACCTGTGTTTGTTGGACCAAGACTTTTGAACAGTACTGTACATCAATCGACAAGAAATCCATTTTTCCAGCTTTTCCTGTAAGCCAAATTAGGCAAAAGAATGAATGAGTATTTTCACACATACCCTCTCAGTGCTGCTCTCTAGACTACAATACAGCCCACACACTATGTAAAAAACTTCCCATTGTAAACAGCAAAGCCAACAACAACAACTGAAAAAATATATTCCTTGTATGTTTGTGCTGCTGCTTGGCTTTGCAGCAGCAACACTTCTAAAACAGTTTCCAGCAGCAGCAGTCACGGAGCTGCATCGCTTCAATGCTGTTCCACTCCCAACAGGCGTTTCTACCTGTATCCTATGTCATCTACAAAGAGTGGAAATTGCTCCAATGCTAGTTTTTCCTTTTGTGTTAGTTAACTTGAATAGGAGAAGATTGCAGAAACAAACACTGCGTTGACCAAATGTCCCCATTATGGGGGCAGTCTCAGTGTGGGTGGCCTGTCCCTGGCTCTAACAGTGATTGGTTCACGCTTTGCATGTCCCAATACGTAAACGGGATGGGGATTAATCAGCAAGACCATTCTGCTATCAATTTTACTTGCTCAAGTCTTTCTTGGAACCAACTTTATGGTGATACACAACTTTCTCCTTGTTCTGTAGAACTTTACTCATGATTAATCGTAGAGCATTTTGTAAACTCTAATTGTTTTGGAAAGGTATGTACATTAAAATCAGATCAATATTTAATATGATTAATGAAGTTATCTTCTTAGTCTTACTCCTTGCAAACTACATCTGCATTGTTCTCGATGTATTAAAGTACTAATGACTGGGTAAAGCATTGGCTTTTTGTCCATCAGTTTTTAGGCACCCAGCCATGCCGGTTATACATCATCTGCCATCAAAACAGTGCAAATTAACAGACTCCAACATCACTACATTAATCATCCAGACTAAGCACTGTGGATAATTATATTTTCATGATAGTATGAAGGGAAAAAAGGGCTTGGATTTTGGGTGGGAGGCAGAGTGGATGGAGGCTCTCATAACCTGATGCACAACTACTGATGAGATGAGCAAAGAAGCTGACGAATCAAAACCCATTTCCCATGATCACATTGATGGACTAAAGTTGCCTTCAAAAGAGATGTGTGTATTCATTAAAGGGCATGGCTTCATCATTTCCTGAAGGAGAATAAGACTCTTAGTGCTGTGAGGAAAAACACCATTTTTGTTGGTTACTTACTTTAAGTTAAGGATAAAAAAACAACACTACATGAAACATGTTCCCTTATTTTTGGACAGGCACTTATGTCGGCATCCTAATTTGGAACTTGGCCTGAATGATCACCTCCACAGCCTATGCGGATGGGCTGGTGACAGGGACCTGAGTGGTGATGGCCACGTTTTAGTCACTAACGGTTACAATGCCAACGGGATGGCTTTGGTGAGGAAACTGCTGTCTAACTTGGTGATATCATGAAAGAATCAGCGCAAACACAGTAAAACATCATCATTGTACGGCAGCACCAACATGTGTGAAAACCAAGTGAATTAGAAGGAGCAACAACAACAGGTGCAAGACATCACACAGCTGTTTTGCAGAGAGGAGAGAGTGGTATTGTTTTATTACTTATTCATCGTTATGCTTTTATAACGGCCATAATTTATTACTGTTGAGCAGTAGTAGGATATATTAGGATCTTTATTACTTGTTATGCCGCTGCGTGTTACGTTTAATAGTAAATGTTTTCTGTCTGGATAAAACTTTGTGCTGTTGTTGTGGGCAACACGTGCACCCGATGAAAGTTTCTTGGTGTATACATGCAGGGTTTTCCAAAACATTTGCATCCCTATCTTAAGTGATCCTGCTGTATGAGTGAAGACATAAGTAACTAAATTTACACTTTAGGAGCACAAAGTGCGATATGACCTAACCCAAACATTCAAGTTTCATTGTACACTCACTGGACGACAACAGAAAGTATTCCATCAGATTTCTCACTCCACTATTTTGTGGTCTCTCTCCATATACCATTACAATTACTTCTCATTTAGAGATCTTGTGTGGACTCTGTTACAAGAGGAACTGAAGAACTTCCCTTTTAAAAAGCCAAGTCCATAAAGGCAAAACATCCACATATTGATGGCTTACTTAAGATCGAGAGCAGAGCTGGAAATTAAAGTTATTTCTCACCACAATCGATGATAGTGACAGTAAAAGTATGTCCGTGCATCTTACCTCTCTGTCTTTGAGAACGGCCTGAGTCCTGTAGAGGAGCAGGAGTCGAACGTCGCTGTCTTTGAGACTGAAGTTACTCTCTAAGATCTGCAACACGGCGATCCGAGGCCGCACAGGTAGAGACGCATCGCCGCAGAATGGACGCAGCCAAGTCAGCAGGTCATCTGATGTCACAGCGCTGTCTCTGAGAGAAGAGGGTGAGAAGGACCGCAGACAGACAGAGAGAGACAGACAGGCAGAGACAGACATTGAGAGGGAAAGAAGAGATCCAATCATTAGATAGATGGATGGATGATGGATGGATGGATGGATGGATGGATGGTTGGATGGATGGATGGATGGATGGATTGTGAGGGAGAGAGAGAGAGAGAGTTTGTGCGTTGAATAAGTTCACTGGGGAGATGTTCATACTTTTACCAAGGACTTTGATTTACCAACGGAGGATTTATTAGTGGTGACATTGTTTTTGATATTTGAAAATCGATTGGGGAAAAAGTATTTTGTGTGTGTATGTGTGTGTTTGAGTGTGTTTGAGTGACTTACCCTCCCTGCACGTTGTTGTGCACAGCAGTCACCATGGCCTCCAGGACTCCGAGGGGTTCTGGGTGATTTGTTAGGGCATCTGGGTTTCCACTGAAAAGCAAGAAACACAACTACAACAATCAAACACGGCTCTCTCCTCAGGGTTCAAATTTAGCCGTCATACAGCATACATATTTTACAACCTGCAGACAAGAACCGCTGGAAAAACAACAGCCTTGTGAGCAGGTTTTGAAATCCACCCGTATACAGAATGTCTTATTGTGTTGTTCACGCAGGATGGAAATGAGAACGGGTTCCTGGGTTTTTGTATCCGTGCTCTAACGGCGCCTTAACATGTGATCTATCTGCAGTGTCATTAGTGAACTTCCTGGCATGGCTGTGATTTCTGCTGCAGTACGTTTGAGCGTGTGCGTGGCGAGAGGTGGGCCATTTTTCACAAAGACAGAGTGGAAAAAAGGGTGATTTCCCCTGACTCAACTCCACTTTGCTGCTGGGCCAGCGTGTGTACACGTAGAAACACACACGCCGACGGACACGAGCACATACATGCGCACAACATAAAAATGATCTTGCAAGAGGTAGAAAGATGACACGGCATCTTTTTATATTACATTTTCTCGTCAATGCGCATAATATATACTGTAAGTATACAAACACACAGACACACACCCACATGCACGCTCGCACACACCAACAAAATAGTTATGACAGATACAAAAGATGGCCATTAGCGTGAGGCTCAGGTTTGCCGGCTGCACCAGACTGAAGGCTTAGAAAGAGCGGAAAACAAGACCTGCCCATTCATACCTGCCAAAACCAATGCTTCCAGAAAGCCCTGCAACAATGGACACACACACACACACACACACAAGCACACATTCATATGCAAGAACACTGAGCGACACATTCAAAGAAAGGAAAAACCTCTAGATAACACATTAGGTTGCATTCACAGTACATGCACACACACACACACACAAGCTACATGCAAACGCACACAAATATTTTGAGTATGCCTTGGTGTGGCAGCAGAGTGAGAGTGAGATGTGGAAGGGAACAGCTGTATCAGGCTGCATTAATTATAAGCAGATAATGAATCAGAGAAAGGGGAGGACTGCAAGAAAGGAGAGTGTGTGCGTGTTCGTGGGGATAGTGTGCGTGTGCGTGTGTGAAAGCAGGTGCCATCTATCTGTGCCATGCGCCATTGAGCAGCCACAAAGAACCAGGAAATTAGGCAGGAACATAATCAAGGAGATTGGTGCTCATTTATCAGGCCAATCAGATGGCCCGATGGTATCAGGCCCTGTCAGCACAACCTTGCTCACTGGTCTGACAGCATCAGCACATAGGGGCTCTTGGGGCCAAATATGAAATACATTCATCTGAACATAAATAGGATGTTTTAATATTTCAGCTACATTTTAAATATGAGGCTTTTGGATGTTCAGCCTTGCAATATATGAAAATATTTTGAAGAAAATGTTGGTCTGGATCATCTCTCCCTGTGGTTTGGATTGCTGGGAGTAGAAACACACCAATAAAGTGCTGTGGTCCCTCAGGCAGCTACTGTAGATTCACCTCAACACTTCTGGCATTTGTTTTGACAGTGCTTTCCCACAACACGCTGAGCTCAACGTGGACCAATATACAAGATATTTTCAACCAACGAAAGGGGCTAACAGAAAAGATATGTGGTGGAGATCTTCAAGTTTCTGGAATGGAACTGTGCAGCCAGTACTGTGCATTTTTTTGTACACATATTCCTGCATGTTATGTATACATGCAAGTGCTAATATGCTACTACAGGTTGAAACGTTGAATGCAAAAAGGGTTCAAAATAAAGAAAAAAGGCAATTTAAGATTTAGCTGTTACCCTGACAACTTGAATTTCCTCAGGACCCTGCTGTCAGCTTTGTGGTGGTTTTTCTGCACACTATCCAAACAGCTTCACCATAAACATTCAACACATTTATGAATGCATAAATGAGTGATTAAAATGGATTGTCCGCTTTGAGTGGAAGGCTCGGACCTGTACAGATGGAGATGTGATTTAGAAATTGATACAAAGACAACTGTGGTATAGCCTTGAATCCATTGAAGCACGGAACGCAGGTTCCTGTGCAAAATATGGACATTTGGGCATTAAAATGAAGACTATAGCTAATGAAAATAATTTAAAAGGAGGTGTGTGGGAATACTGAGGGCTCGTTACTGAGAGTGGAGCCATGCAAAGTCACGTGCTCCGAGATTTTGGAAATAAAATAAGATTTCAGTTGTAAATTTTGGAAAAATTCAGCTTCCCACATGTCAGTGTGGTGCACAGTACAGACTGTGGAGCTATGCTTCACGAGAGGTGATGGTGACATTGCAAAAAGTGCATTTTATGTGACAGCACATTGAACATGATGAACCATGGTGTAGCAATGTCTGTGATGTTAATGCAATGGCATCATACTTAAACTAAATGACAAAATACTCCTCAGAGCTGCCTGAATCTGGTGAAAAACGGCTAATTTTTGTCATCTGCCTATGGGATGGCAAGAATGGAAACAGACAGGAAAGGAAAATTAGAATAAATAAAAGACCAAGTACCAAAGCAGGACATAGTTCTGGAAAAACATACACTGTAAAACTTCTCCCACCAAGAAAATCCTTGTTGTCGTTTATGTATTGACATAGTTGTGTTCTTTTTATTCTCTGACTTCATATTGAGATTGTGAGTGAGAGAGCGAGAGAGAGAGACAATACCTGAGTGCAGACACAACTCTTTCCACTGCATCATGAAGCACGGTTTTAACAGAAAGATCCAGAGGTCCCACCGCCACGTGCAGCATCTGTCCAATGAACTCCAAAGGCTGTCCATCAGTTGCCATGGTGATTGCCAGCTTGTGTATTTTTGACCTCTCGGAGCGGGATAAGTCATAAACCTGACTGTAAGCCTGCAATTGCTCCTGTAAAAAAACCCAGAAAATATGATACGATAAAAATCGGGAAATTTATCCAGAAAGAAAATCGATTGGAGAAAATAATGATGACATCATCATTGAAACCAAAAAGATAAAAAGGGTAGGGAGAGAAAGGAGAGGAGTTGTTGTGGGGGCTGAAGTTTAGTAAATAAATCATTGTCACTTGCTCTGTTCTCCACAGGTTTGAACCCAGAGGGTGACAATGTCCTGAACCTGCTCACCGTCTCTCCCCTGTTTGTTTTTCTCTTCTTTGATGAAATAAATCACTACCTGGATCAGGATATATACGTTTCCATGTGTGTCAGGCAGTGAGTGCTTGCGTAGACAAATAAAGCCCCCCTAAGTATGATTCTGTGTTGCACTGTTTATACGGTGATGTGGTGAGGCATGACACCAAATGCTACTTGATACAAAACAAATCAACTTTCAAATTTGAAACTTCTAGCAGCAAGGTCACTGAGATTTCTCAGGTTATCCGTGCAAAACAAACAACATCATTCCTTACTGCAATGCACTCGAGCAGCCAGTTAGGTGTGCACACAGTGGCTACGGCACTAATGCACATCGATTTGAGGAACTTCTATATTAGTAAAATCTATAATGGTTAAGAACATTTCCTTAAATTAAAATCTAAACCCAGATTGTCCGCATGTTAACCAACCCATTTCAGTCGCTCTTGAAAACCAAAATTAGTCACACGTCCACAGGCCCATCAGATGGAAAACAATGTACGACGGACTGTTTAAAAAATATTAGCAGCTACAATGAGCTGTGGGGTGACAGTGGTTAAAACTTGTTATGGCTGCAACCCAGGAACCTGTGAAGGCACACCGCTATAATGGAGGCTGTCAAAGTAAGGACAAAGCCCTCCTGAGGCTGCTTCACACAGGCGACGCTAAATGCAGCAGGGGAAAAACAAATGGACGCGCCAGAGAGCCTCCAGCTGCTGTAGCTGCGGAAGTGCAACCCTGTTTTGGAAGGTGTTTGGAGAGACTATGGAGGGTGACTTTGGGGCAGCCTCTGGATGGTTCTGAAGAGGCGTTTGGTGACTTGGGAGGGGAGGCATGACCTCACCCAGGCTGTTCGCAGAGAAGACAGGGATTTGGGTGAATTAGAAGGTGGAAGGAAAGGGATAAAAACAATATAACAATCATGTCGTCAAAGATGAAGGCAGGTTTTGAGGATTCTGAGAGATCAGAATGTGTGGAGGGAACATATTCATCAATAATCTCCTCAATCTGTGTCAACACCACTGTGTATGCCTTTGCAGCTCTTCCTTTTTTTTCTGTCTTCCCCTGTATACGTTTAAAAAAAAATGAAATAAATGAGAAAGTGAGCTTTTTGAAAACAATGGCTTGCAACTGCAAAATGATTTTAATAATAAATTGCAGGTGTTTTCCATCCAAGTATGCAAATTTGAAAATGTTTGATGAAAACTGCAAATATTCAAAGTTTACAAAATGTACAAACAAAGTTTTTTATGCTTGCTTCAGTTGGATAAATTTGTCGCTTGATAAATGAGGTAAACTAATAGAACTGAGACCACATTTTTGGTGTAGATCATGTGGTGCGCACGCCAGTTTGAGGACTGGCTTTACAAAAATTTCAGGTTAAATGCACTGCTGTTCGAGTCAAAAGAGCCAAATGGGTTTGATGTGAAAGCTATCGGTGATGATGCATTTGAGAAAGAAAGCTTGCAGACAAGCGGTCTGATTACTTAGTGCCACCATTGCCCTTTAAGCCACCGATTTTGCTTAATTTTATTAATAAAGTCTGTTGTGCCTCCAGCATGCATATGTATGTATGTATGTATGTATGTATGTATGTATGTATGTATGTATGTATGTATGTATGTCTGTCTGTCTGTCTGTCTGTCTGTCTGTCTGTGTGTCTGTGTGTGTGCGTCTGTCTGTGTGTCTGTCTGTCTGTCTGTGTGTCTGTCCGTCTGTCTGTGTGTCTGTCTGTGTCTGTGTGTGTCTGTGTGTCTGTCTGTGTGTCCGTCTGTCTGTCTGTGTGTCTGTCTGTCTGTGTGTCTGTCTGT
>OMNV01029012.1:47168-82070 GCA_900303265.1 Brotula barbata | reverse complement strand
GGGGAGTGGGGGCACGTTAGGTCACAAGAGTGTGCTTATGTGACTGACATATCTCACGAAAATGTGTTATTTCTTCTATAATTCATGTCCCGTGTAAGGCAACAAAGTTGATCTGATTTTCCAAACATTGAGCCATAGTGACCAGAAATGCAGTGCATGAGAATAACACATTCTGCAATTACAAATAAACTCTCTGCTTACCGCCTACTGCCGCTGATCTGAGAAAATTATGTAAAAAAATACGGAGCCTCATCTGCACTCTGCTGTGTTCTAAGCTCTTAATTACAAGGAGAAAAACAATCTCTAAAAACAAAAAGCTCAGGCTACCTGTTCGGCTGCCTCAGGGGAGAAGGTGATGTCATCCAGGAAGTGCACAGCATCATCAGGGACCAGCCTCTCCAGGTACTTGGAACAAGTGTCATAAGCGTGAAGATAGTCTTGATCACTCTGTGGGGGTCTCTTCAGGAGCTGGGGGTCTCCTTTCCAAAAAAGCTTCCACAGCCACGTTTTGTGGACAGCACTGGGAGAGACTGTTGTCCCTCCACCATCAGGCATAGGCAGCCGGCTGGCAAGTTTGGAGATGGACAATACGTTCTGACTGGTCAGCACGGGTCCTAGAGCCAGCAGCGGATCCGAGGATTCATCTGTCAGCTTCCTGTAGTCCAAACCTGCACGAGAGAGTGACAGAGGGTCTCTTAGAAATATGAACATCAATATGAATGTGATTCAAGTCTGCTCTAAAAACTCTACAACAGATGACGAAAATAGAACGTCTTCTCAATATTAGAAAGAAAGAACGAACAGTTCTTTATTGATCCCTGCAGGGAATTAATTCTCTTCATTTAACCCATCCTAACTATGAGGAGCAGTGGGCAGCACACACGTGCACATGAAAACACACACACACCAGCACCTGGGGACCAACAACAGATCTTCCGCCTAGCACTTCGGTCAAGGGCAATAGCAGGAGCGATTTGCCTCGCGCCCATGTTTTTGTTATAATGATTACAAACATTACTGAGGAAAACCTTTGCCATTTTTCATCATTCTCCAAATCATTTCCACACCTGGAAACATAGTTTTATAATCCATTTCAGGGCAGACCTTAACTGTGGATATGAAGTGATGAATATGATTAAAAAAAACAAATTCAAAGGATTGTGCAGCCATGTTGGAGATGGGCTTTGTTGTATCCACATTACATCCCAGGTAATTACAGTGATTTATTGTGTGAAAACAGCGATGTCGTTTTTTCGATAATCAAATACAGGAACACACTGCAGGTCTGCACACGCACACAGGAAATCGTCAGGAATAATGTTGATGAAAAACAAAGATAGTATGTGACCTGAGTGTGAGAAGCCTGGTGTGTGTCTGTGAATGTGTGTGTGTGCATGTGTCATGTGTCATGCTCTCAGACTCCAGTGTGTCAGACAGACACATTACTGTGGCAATACCACAGGCCACCAGGGGTTTAAATATTTAACACTGGTCTAACTGTGGAAAGGCTTCAGTCAACTGTGCTTGGAATCACACACACAGACACACACACACACACTGACAATACTTGCAGACAGGCACATAAAGAAAAGAGGTAGATGTACTACAACATTCGGCATATCTGCTGTCCCTTGCCCCACCCGCCCCTCTCTGCGTGTCCCGTCTCATGAGAGCAGGAGTAGGACACCTTCATTACGAAGATTATTGGACACACACCACATGTCTCTACACTGACTGAAGGCCTCTTTGTGTGTATGAGTGTGTATGCGTGTAAATCTGTGGGTTAGTAGAAAAACGGTGGCCCCGGACATGCAGTACCGCAACAGCTTGCTTGCATTTTGCTAAAAGTGTGTAAATGTGCGTGTTAGTGTGTAAGGCAAGGTGTTTGTGTGTTTGTGTGACAGTGATATATGCTCTTAAATTGTGTCAATGTGTTGCTACTGCCACTGTGTGTGTACCTGTGTGTGTGTGTGTCATTAGGACTGAGATTTAGCAGTTTGTGTTAAAATGCAATATGGGCAGGATTCCAAAAGATGTGTGTCTGTGTGTGCCTGACTTTGTGCGTGGGTGTTAAAACAGTGGCATGTGTCAGGGGTAAAAGCTTGGGTGTTATCAGGAGCAGGAGTAAGTGAGGCGTGAAAAATGCTGAAATGCGGCTGACCTTTACTGAACTTTGCCGAGATGTGACACTACCTCTGCACACACACAACAAAGTTTGAGTGCCATCACAGGAGCACTGAACCATTGACACGTTACACCCAGGACATGATGTCCTTGGAGAGGGGGCCGCTGTAAAAAACGAAGTCAATGGAAACAGGATATTATGTGATGCTGAGGATGAGAAGTAGAAGAAGGTGGAGAGGAAGAAGAAAGAGGAGAGGAAGGAGGAGAGGAAGAAGAAGAAAGAGGAGGGGAGGAAGGAGAGGAACATAAAGAACGGGAGATGAGGAAGAGGTACAAAAAGAAGACAAGAGGAAGAGGCAGAAAAAGAAGAGGAAGGAGGAGGAGAGGAAGAACAAGAAGAAGAAGAAGAAAAAGAGGAAATGTTTCAGTGCTGATGTACCATTTTATAAAATAAAATGTAAAAACCATACTGAGACTTGTGCTTATCAGCTGTCTGGGGTGAAAGTTGCATTTGTGCGTGACTCAACATTCGAGCTTACATGGATTATGGTTAACTCTCGACACCTGGATTTAAGTCACTAACATCGGTGTTCCTAATCTCAAAACATCTCAGTATGAGACGGCTAGGCCATCCAGGAAGGAAGCACTACTAGTACATTGAAAATGTTGACTACTGTGGTCTTCCTGCGTGGGGTTTGGGGAATCCTTCCGCTATTTAAAGACAAGCAGCATGTGGACGAGAAGTTGCCCATAGGTGTGAATGTGAGTTTGTCGGTGTCCCCGATAGAATGGTGACCTCTCCAGAGTACAGCACTAAAATCTCCAAACACTGCATCAGCAAGTATAAAGGACGGCCTGCTGGCTGTCTGTCTGGACAAAATATGTTATGATTGCACAGAGGATCACTTAATGATAACGAGTGTGGGAGTTTCATCAATCAGGAAAATTACACTCTTTAAAAAGCAGATCAGTCACCACCACCATTTTATGGATCTCACATCATTAGAGGAGAAGAAGTTAAGCTGATTGCTATGAAATGTATTTGCGTGTTGCGGGGGCGTTGTTAAGCATTTTCCTTGAGTGAGCGTTCAGCGCTGGGGGGTTAATTGTGCCCACAGAGTTGAAGAGGTGACCGACACTATTTTATAGAAACAATGAGTTCCAACCTACTCGCCGTGCAGCTCATACAACGACAGAAAAAGTCGTCTCACCACTGGCAACAGCACGAAGCTTCTTGAGGAGTTTGACGTGGGAATCTGGCTTGATGTGTGTCGTGACGTACGGCTCGCAGCCAGCAGCTTCCAGCAGGGTGTAGTAGTAGAGGAGGCGGTCCAGGTCGGTCCCCTCCACAGTGGGCAAGACGTACTTGGTCATGTGGCTGTAGAAGGCTTGAGGGTTACACTTTAATGTGTCAAACAGGCCCAGGGACTCGTTCCGGGATTCAATGTCCTTGGTGGAAAGACTAGGAGGAAAAAAGAGGAGGCGAATGTGTTAAAGAAATAATCTGTGACATTTTCATACAAATAAATACACAGGATTATTCAACATATCCCAAAATCTTTGAAGATTGTACATCACACACATACTGCTTTTGTAAAATATGAGACATAGTAGGTCAAATGACAATCTATGAACCATCTGCTTCTGTTTCTTTTTGGAAGAAATACAAGAAATATGCCGATTAAATAGACATTATGGCTGGAAAAAAATACTTTCCACTTTAGTTTCATTAAAAACTCTGCATATCATAACTTAATTGAATAGTAATGACCTGAAACTGCAGTCATCATAGGGATCTTTAGGACTGTCACCAAGATTTAAGATATTATAGATTACCTCTGGACATATACAATCCTCCAGTGTATTGTGAAAGAGAGACACAGAGGCAGAGAGACAGTAGAGGAGAGATATGAAGGCAGTAATGGGGGAATTTAGAAGATCACAGAGCGAGAGAAAAATTTTTTTACTGCGACCTATTCAACCTTTTTTATTGTTTACAACTTATGTACCGCTTTGCTCTCCAACAACACATTTTGCTACAGATCTGAAAGTCAACAGCGGCAGGAGGTCTGCAGAACGGGAGGACGAGTGAAAAGAACACAAAAGAAGAGAAACAAGGTGAAAAAAGGGGCAGAAAAAAACTCAAACACAAAACAAAAAAGTGAAAGAGATACAAAAGAACTAAAGTAACGCTGGTAGCCGGTCGTCACCGAGGGACTGTGGCTGTCTGGGCGGGTGTTAGTGTGAGTATAAGACTGTTTATCTAACAGGACAGGACGACATCAAAGAAGACCATGTTTCCTCTGGGCTCTCCATCAGAGCCAGCAGGGAAACCTCTCACTCATGACACGACACGGACAGAGGCAGCAGCTGACGATAAGCTTGATAATGTAAAGAACGGTAATAATCCTCACTACGGGGGCTCCAATAAGAGCCGAGTCAACAGGACGACAAACTCAGCAGAATGACTCTCCTTTTCTCTCTCACACAAACAGCCTCAGAGCTCCGCCTGAAGATGATGGTTCACTATTTAACCTTGTTAGTTTCAAAGTGACTGAAAGCACCACTTTGGAAAATAACAATGTGTCCAGGTTGGGCTTTTTGATGGCTGTTTTCCACGCCACACGCATGAGTGCGCACAGACAGCTGCCTGGCCAGCGTACAAGTTAAGCTGCAGCTAAGTTTCAGCAGTGTGTTTGTTCTTCAAATACAGATCGTCGTCTCCTCCCTCCTTCTCCTGCATGAAGTGACAGGAGTTTACCGATTTCAGAATGCTTTTGTCTCTGTGATAGCTTTATTAGCTGCATCAAACGGAGATGTTTTCCGTCCTGTTTGTTTGTCTGACTGTTAGCAGGATGTCTCAAAAAGTAATGAGCGGATGTGATCCAGGGAAAAAGTCGTTCACTTAAGGCAGTGGACAGCCTAATGGTGGTGCTGTTATACCTGATTCTGTTCTTTGGACTTTTGAAGTCATAGAATCAGAATAATCTTAACCAAGGAGTGCTTGGGTCTTGAACATCCATCCATGTAGGCCACACCCATTTGCTCCTCACTAGATTTTCTACATCTTTACAAGCTGCAGTTTTTTGTCCCTCCTCCTATAATTTTGGGTCAATCGTCACCAAACTGTACATATACAAAACCAGACAAAAGCTGCATTTTTTCTTTTGAGGGTCATTACTGATTTTGCTGTTTATCTACCAAAGCTGAGTGGGTGTGGCTCGTCTTCAAGGAGTGCTATCTCATGAATGCATAAGTCCACTGCAACCAAACTTGGTAGATGTACCAGACATGTACACTACATACTTACGCAAAAAAACAAAACAAAGAAAAAGAAAACAAATCCTCAATCGACCTGATGGTGGCGCTATACCGATGCATATTTGCCTATAACTTTGGAAGCGGTCCTGGTAGATGATTAGTTTGTTCATGTTCTAGTCAATTTCCTGTATCCGTAACTGGTGGACTGTTCCTCCTTGGTGGAGGTATGCACACTAATGAGCATCTTTATCATTATTATCCGTGTACTGCATGCTTGTCTGGAGGCAGGTCCCTGAACAGAGGACAGGTTCTGATTCGATCCCTGTCCAGGTGACTGTACGCCGTGAGTTTCAATTTAAAAACTGAAGCAGGGAACTGATTTAATCCCTTTGAATATTTTTCATCTTCTTATCCGTTTGTGTCCTCTTCCATGCTTCTCCTTCTTTCTTTTCCATTCTGCATTATTAAATTCCATTTTACCATATCCAAACAAAAATAAGACCCTGATACTCTTAAATTTCATGGCAATCAGGCAGAATTAAACACTAAGGGGAGCAGAAACAATCATTTAGCGTGTCGCTGCTTGTTTTCACGTGCTGGTTTTCTATTACGATCAGTGCTGCCATCTGTTTTATTTGATGCTGTCCAGCAGGGGTTTTTGGGAGAGACGTTGTCATGTTGTGGTGTTCGCTATAGGAAAATGATAATGGCTTCTAAACAACACAGACAGGCGCACAGCCTTTCACTTTGATGCAATTTGTAGCTCCTGCACCACACACAAGCGTGCACACGTTACACGCAAACGACACATCTTTACACACCATCTGCAGAGTTACGTGACCAGATAGTTAGGCACACAGCCACTGCACGAACACGAACAATTGTCTCACTTTTAGACAGGAGTCAGGCGTGTGCTTTTTCCACTTACACACATGCTAGTAAATGAGGCTCATAAATTATAAGGAATATGTTTAAAGTCACAGACACTCAGATTCTCGCGTATTCCGACTGATAAGGCTTCTTATCGAGCATGCACAGACTCTGCTATGCTGGCATTTTCCTACCCATGAGTTTGTTTCACAGTTAGACTCCTGTTAGAAACCTGTGTGGGTGACAACATATTTTACACATATTTTAAAAATATTCTGCATATGCTCAAATTCAGACAGGAAGACACAGAGACAAAATAGTTGTCAAGATTGTGCAGTAAAAGCCTTGGCAGTTCAGGATCTGCTCCTTAAAGCCCTCCACATTAGAATCTGGGCACAAGTGTTAAAAATTTTGCAGGGAGTTTAACAAAATGCCTGGAAATAAAGAAGAGCACTGAGCGGAATGTATCAGGGTATGGAAGACACCATTCCAAGCAGTCAAGCCGATACAAAGATACCATCACAAGTACATTTGATTTAAAAAGAAGCAGGACAGTAGGAGGCTGCAGCACAGACAGTCAACAGCAGCTTGTGGCACACGGGAAAAACAAGCAGCTGACGGCATAAATGGACTGCCTTGTTAGAAACCGTCAACGTGATTGCCTGCGTGGCACGCATAACCTACGGTGTGTGTTCTGCCAAAATGAATGCAAGTTTAATTTCAGTCAGAAACGCTGTTGTGATTACGATAAAACCATTACGGAGCAGAGTTCCACTGTCAGGGTGCTACTGTACCGATCCAGCACACACGCTAACAACAACAACAACAACAAAAAAAATCATCATAAATTTTTCAAAACAAAATGCTCACGCTCTTGGGTCAAACCTTGCAGAGAATCTTTGTCAACTCTACATCGATAATAGAGCACAATCAACATGAAAGAACTGCAGCAAGATGTGCGAGGACCGTAACGTGCAACAACAGCATGACGCAAATTCTCCTCAAACGCTTCCTATTTTAGGTAACAAGACACCTCGGAATACTTAGCACACTCAAATGAACACCCAGCAAGGCACTACCTTAAGCACTAACTTCATTAGAGGGAAATATTCAACACAGCTAAATGTAGTTGGACTACAACGGCGCGTTGCAATCAACATTGTGTGCTTTTATTAAGGTGACAGCAGCGTGTCTTCGCATCCAGGCAAACGGAAAAATACAGAATCTAATTTACGGAAATAACCTAATATCGAAAAAGAAGCCGAGCCAATTACTTGAAATAATTAAAATGGAGCTGGTTTTAGCTGTAGGTGGTTAACATGCAGCATCACTATAGAGAACAATCTTTGAAGTCACTCCTGCAGCAAAGTTCTCCTTCCCTCAGCACTAAAATTCCAAGCCTTCTTAATTTAATAGTGATGTAATGTACATGCCATAAACTCCTTGGAATATTAAACCGAATATTAAACCAGGCAGTGTGGAGCGTAGAGAAAGTAGTAGTGCGGTAGATGGAGCAGGGGAGAGGAGAGGTTGAATGAGGTCTGCATATTTTAAGAGGCAGCCTGGATTTTCTAATTTATAATTCTGTGAAAGTACACACAAACGTCTCTGCTGACACGAAGCACCAAAGGGTGTTACCCGAAAACAAAGGTTGCAGAGGGGTGGATCAGCGTCACGGCGCACACCTCCTAAATCTCAATAATTTGTGATGTGGTCTAGCCCACTGGTTGAAATGCCCAACTTTCAAACAGGAAGACTTCTAATTCCAGATTTCTTCTGTGGTTTACGTACCCCGTGGCTCTGAAAATGTGACAATCCTCCCCAGTGGACAATGGTGATGGTGTCTGCCTGACACTGAATCAATTCCACTACTCTTAAGAGAAGCGTCCTGACCAGTTCCGAGCATTGGTGACACCACGGGCGATGTTTCCCTCGCTTGGAAATCTTTGGATCTATTTCTCCGACCTTTTCCGCCTCCATACTGTTTTCATCGGCCAAAATCTGTCTTTTGTCCTTCAACAGTATCCTGGGCCACTTCCTCAGTAAACAAGGACGAAGAATGGGGAATTTACGAGGTAGAGAAGGAAACATCATTAACAATAGCGACATAAATAAAAACAAGTTTTCAGATGTAACATATTTAATGAACAAACAGGACACTTAAGCCTGTTTCACACCGGTGCAACAGGAAAATAGACAGATCTGCGGAATTTCCATGCAACAATTTTCTGCAGAAATGCATTCACAGCGTGTCCAGTGTTAAATTTCACATGTAAGGAAATGTGCATCATGCTTCTGGTTGAAGTGACTCCCTTCTATGACACACGACACAAAATACCCACAGTGGAAGAAATGAGTATAACAAACTCATTTTTAAATAATCTGAACAAAAATTAGTTTCAGGGGGACATTAGGAATAAAAGGCATCTAAACCTCCGCTCCACACGAATGACAACAGACAGCATATATCAAGACACATGGTCGCACGTTCTCTCTTAACTGCAGAACCACCATGCAAATATCTCGCAAACAACATTCGCACACCTTCACTTAACTAAGCATAACAGCACCTGAACTCAATCCTGGGATGTTTTTCTTTTGATCTCAGAGCGTCATCAAACACTAATCTGACACCTTAGCAAGGTCAGTTCTTGATGTTTTGTTTCAACAATGTTAATCGGTGATAAAATGCGCAATTATGGTTGTAGTTGTACAGATTCCATAAACTTCTTTTGTCTGTAAGTACATTGTCACACAGCTAAAAGCAAGACATCTTGAGAATGAGTCACATGGAACATACAACTTATGTGGCAAAGAACAGTGCTGATCCCAAATGGAAAAGAACAGCAGAGTCTTGGAGGCACATCACCACATTTCTATTTTTGGACAAGTCCACAGTTTAATAGCTGTCATGAAAATTCCGATTAACAGACTGAAATGTATGTCCCCGAAACATCGTTGTGCACATCTTCAAAGACCTACACACACAGAGGTACGGAGGCTGATAGTGCTGGTGTTTAGCAGTGTATTGATTCCATTAAAGCGTTTATTCTGCGTTAATAGGACTGTCTCAGGGACACTCTTGCCCCATCATCCATCTCCTCTCCCTCCTATATGGTCCTTATTCTTCCTCTTCTCTCCCTGCCCACACTGTTTCCTTAGGTATTTCTCGACTGAATTACCCTTCTCTTATTTCTTCTCCAATTAACAATGGATCTTCCTACACAGTTCACTGCAGCGTCATTGTTGTGCTGTTGGTTATCATTTAACCGTGGAACTTCATTACCATTAATGGCGTTTATTCCAGGAACCCAATACCAGGCTAATCTCAATCTCAGGTACATGAGACCAAGTATTACCTAGTCTTTAGTGTTAAAGGAGGCCAACTTTCACATCACATTCAGGTTAGTTGTTTTAGTGTACACTATCCAAAAAAGTACTTTGCCAACATATGTCTAATGGCAATTTGGACTAAACATGACTTTTTGCTCTAATTCACTGCAAATTCACCAAGATTTTGAGACTACTTTACAATATTTACATAGATCAAGATAAATTCTTGAGAATTCATAAACTGGTTATTAAGCAAGGAACAAGAAATACTTTGGCTTTCCAATAATGATTGATATTATGCAAAAAGTATGCTTGATACATATGAGAGTTTTCCTTTTAATGTCTTTTTGGAATAAGATTTTACATAAGACTTTTATTCAATGCTGCTTAAAGATTCTCTCTCCACCACTGGACCTCAGGTTATCAGGTGTCTGACCCTTCACCTCAGATGTCCAAGACCTCAACTATTAAGTCAGTTGTTACCTTTCAAAAGGTATTTGGTGTTGAAAATGTCAGGTATTACAGCATTATAAGACCTAATCAGATTTGAAATGTCAGGTATTACACTGTTATAAGACCTAAAGAATCAGATATGAAATGTTGGGTATTACACCGCAGATGTCAGGTGAGTACTACTCCTGTGCTTCTACCCTGGACAAAGGCACAGGCTGATCCATGGAGTTGAATCACGACAGTAGGCATGGTGAAATGTGGAAAATGGTGCCCACAGGGATCCACAAAGTTTAACATAACCTAACTTTTATCCCACGCCTCTTCCCATCTAGCCTTTTAGTGCATCTGTTTGATTTACATCAATCAAGCCCATCCATCTATTGAATCACTGCTCCTGTACCACACTTTCACTCTCGATATAAAATTCTTCACAGTTCATGGAAACACACACATGAGGTGTCTGTGGTAGAAAGTGACAAAGGTATTGGTTGTAATTTATCGTTAAGTGGGGTCCATAAACCATTTCCTTATATCAGAATGCAATGCCTTTGCAACACGGGGATATTTATCACAGACACAGACACGTACCAGGAAACACACGTACACATACACGCCATAACTCTGCTGAAAAAGCATTCTATTAAAACAAGGAAAGGTGCAGAGCTAGTCAGATCTCCAGCTATGAAGTCAGAGAGCAAATAAATTATGCAAATAGACTCTGACACACTTATAGTCCCTCTACCATGGAAATACACACACGTGCATCTTCACACACATACATGCATACCTGCTTTTTATGTATTTGAGTTTTGCTGTAATTCACTGAAGCAGTCGTGCTACTTTCGTTTTTTCCCATCACAGCTTTCAGATATTTTGAATAAATGGAGGAGATGGTCACAGAAGCACACACACAAAAATAAACAAAGGCATTTGCATGCATAAGAGCAGTAATGCATACCGTGTATATATTTCTTCATCAAAACACGCTGACAGGTTTCAAATGTGTTTGTAAAGCCTTGCAGATGCAGCAAGGCAGAAAAACACATTTCAAACTGACAAGTGTGATTAACAATCAGACAAACAGACTAATCAAGGATAAAGGAAGTGGTCTGCAGTTATCACATTAACAGAGTTTGGAGAAAAAAATCTGATTTACTGAGTGAAGACAAGTGAAAAATGACTGTCTATTGAAAGTTGTCTGAGAGCTGTCAACTCCTATAAGTACTGTGTGTGTGACAGTTTGACTAATTTTCATTCACTGTTGGAAATTATATAATCTTATATGTAATATGTAGGCAAATGTAGATAGATAGATAGATAGATAGATAGATAGATAGATAGATAGATAGATAGATAGATAGATAGATAGATAGATAGAGATAATTGCACTTAAGTACATTACAATAATGTAGAGAAGCAAAGTAATGTGCGTGTTTGTGTGTGTGTGAGCACTAAGTACCCGCTATCTGTGAAGAGGAATTCGAGGTGAGTCATGTAGACCTCCCACAGAGGAATGCTGTAGCGCTTTGCCAAGGAGAGAGCGATTCTGTACACGCCATCATCCAGTGTCCTAAACAAACAAGAGAAAAATCATTCTGAATACATCACAGAAAAGCAGAATTACAGAAACTGAATAATTTTATAAAAACCACTCTGTTAACTATGGATACTGTATATATGATTATTTTGAAGTGGAATTATTTCCAAAAAAATGGAAGAAGCTAAAGGTAATCATGGATTCAGTAAGGCAGCGTGGTATGGATGCATGTGGTGACTGTGCATACCCGCCATACTCGCTTGGATAAAAACTGAAAATGATTGGCGAGAGGACTGGAGGGAAGCACTGAGAGATTTGTATCATACAAGCACAGGAGTGATTCATGCTCCTGTTTCTCGTCAGGCTGCTTGCAAATCTTGTTTGTGGAAGACAAACAAGTAAATAAAATTACTGAGGAGGAGGATGGTGGGATGTTAAAAACAGACTGAAAACAGACATTAGCAAGCCTAGAACGAGGCCTTCATCGTCACATGGCACCGGGTGATTGTTCACTTTAAAGCAGTGGTGTCAACTCCTTTGGTATTTTTGTTATTATTATTACTATTATTGAATTAATTCAGGAAAAATACGAACCAAAAAGGATGTAATCCAGTTTAAATCAATTAAACTTCCCATTTTGAAAGTGCTTCCCTTATGCGGTCAATAATTCTACTAGCAACCAAATTGGAGACGAAACAGTCGGTGTTTTGTGGTTGATGTAACGCTGCGCAAAGTTAAGCAAGTGTGCCGGCAGAGATATTCAGAGCGCGATGAGACACCTGGAGTGAGTTCCTTGCTCAGAAAGTCTGCCTGTGCGCGCACATATAACTCCATAGCGTACGAGGGTCTCTTTGTGGGACAGCAGGGGCCCTATTATTTTCTAATAATGGTAACAATGACTTGTGGTCTTGTGAAGGCTTAAATGACATTCAAACACTTTTGTAAATTAAATGTTGATGATTTTGCTATTTTGTAAAAAAATCTTCCATTATTAACTTCATTGTTAATTACATTTTATTTTCATTTGATATATATTAATCCCAATTAGCGAATTTTTTTTATACTCACTCTGTTAGGCCAAGGATGGTCTCCTTCTTGTAGTCAGAGTCGGAGCTGAACCGCTGGACATCCACTCCACGACCCAGACCCTGCAACACCTGGGCCTGGGTAAAATCAGTCAGGCGCTCATTGTACACGTGTAGCTGGACAATCAAGTTCTGCAGCTCCTCAGGCCATTCAGATTGTTCAGACACGTGCTGTGTGACCAACTGAATCAGCTCCTTGGGATCAGCCTATGGAAATTCAGAAATATAAAAAATAAATAAGATAAGATAATCCTGTATTGCCAGACAAATGGGGAAATTTGATTATTAATATCATTTGAATAAATAAATACATAAAGGATAGTTTTGTAAACAGTTTGTGTTGTGTGTATTTGAATGAAACTCCATTCCCTCCTTCCATTTTTTGGTTACATACCCCAAATACCTAATCAATTAACTCAAAGATGCAGTTATCGCTAGTAAAATTGGGCCCTTTTCTTTGTTGCCATCTAGTGGTAGTGTCATCACAGGACAAGCAGTCTGAATGGTTGTCTTTGGCCTTGAAATGAAAAGAAATAGAACAACTTAAATATAAGTATAAATTAAGTAAGTAAGTATAAATTAATTATAAAAATATTATCTAGATCTGCCTGAATCACATTTTTTTCTGTTAACAGTAACACACAAACTAACACACCAGTGTTAGAAATAAAATGGCCCCTGCCTTTGTCAACAGGTAGTGAAAATATTGGACCTTCAGTTGATAACTTATTCACCTTCATATCTCCTGCCGACAAACTGGATTTTTTTCACTTCCTCGTCTCTAAGCTGGCCGGTTTTCTTATCAGTAAGTCACTGATTTATAAACACAGTATTTGCCAGAATTGTGCCACACTTCCCCATGAGAACAGTGGGATTTTACTTCACAGACCCCCTCTCTTTCTCATTTCTATCTTTCTTCTTCCCCCTATTTGCTTTCAATTGTTATTCCCTCTCAACAGATACGGTTCGCACTGTTTGAGCCAAGTTTGACCAAATGCAAACTGTCCCTAAGGCTTATCATTAAACCATGTCACATGTGGAGCTTCGAACACACTTCACTGTCACTATCTCACTTCACAGGCACACTGCTGCTTTGCTGCGACAAACTAATGAGGCTATTTTCAAAAATGGCACTAATTTTCTGAAATTGTCAGAAAAAGCAGGGGCCAAACTAAATACTCTGAACTTACTTTGACGGATGCACCTGAGTTCAATCACGCATTTCATAATCAGCCATTACCCTACAAGCCAAGAAAATAAGAGTAAATGCAGCAGAACCGTAATTGCTACCGTGATTCCAGCCAGTGGGGAATTAGACAGCGGGTACACATTTATGATTGAAAGTGTTACAGGCGGGAAGAGGTAGGAGAATGTTGTAACCCTCTTATCACCCCTGGTCTAATTAAATGAGCGCCTGTACTTGGTTTTTGGCATCTTTTACTTTGACTGTCACCCAGCAGGATAACATGGGTTATTTGTTGATCTTATTTGCATAAGATAATTATGGTTGCTGGAATGCTTGCTGTGAGTTTGAACATTGAGGTGTGTGTCTGTCGTCTTGCAGTGGGTATGTGCGTGTGTGTGCGTCTCTTTAGATGTGGCCTTATTTCCAATAATGGTGGCCGCTTCAAGGGTAGGACAAGAGGGAGAGTGAGGAGAAGAGAAGAGAGGGAGGAGGGTGATGGCATTTCTTAATGCCAGCTCATTTTGTCAGAAATGATGGTGACACGGAGGGAGGGAGAATGTGGAGAGCTTTAAGAAACTGGAGCTTTTCTTTTTTGAAGTTTTTTTAAAAAGAAAGAATCCTCTCTCTCTCTCTCTCATCTAAAGTCCTTTGGGCAATCAGGATTATATTCTGGATGTATCCCATTATTCCCCCTCAAAACAGAGTGATTTCCATTCCATCATTGATATTCATTTCCCCTCCACCCTCCTCACTAAGCCTCGGGTCCTCTTTCTCCTAACTCTTTCTTCCTAACAATGTTTTCAAATTAAGCAAAGACATCCTTCATCCCTCCTTTTTCTCCTCCCTGCCTAATGCCTTTGCTTATTTCATTTCACTACCCGAAAAAGGCAAACTTGTCTTTCATTAACCAGTGGAACGTATCAATATAAGCTGAGTGTAAATAAAGTATTGTTACTTGAGGCAGCGTGTGATGTTACACAGCTCAGAGGGAGCCCCCTCTCTCCAGCTCCCCCTCAGCTATTCCTCTGCCGCCACAGGCATTTTCTCTCTGCTCCTCTACTTCCTGTGATGCTGCATAAGTGGGAACCGTGTCAAATAAAAGCCTACATCTCTCGCTCACATCTCTCAAACCATGCTTCTTCAATCATCCTTATTATGATTTTTTTATTTCCCAATTTATTAGATTTCAGTCGGAACCTGATGCCCATCGGAAATCCTCTAAGATGCTTTTTCTTCATTGTTTAAATGTGGAATAAAAATATAATTTCATTTCCAGCCTGAACAAAATCTGCAAGGAGTTGCCCTGTCCTCGCATGCACACATACACAACATTGCTCTGCCTACTAGATTTGAACATAAACTCAATCTTTTTGTGTGGTACGGGTCACATGGAGGTTACAGAGGAGGAGATGTGCCTCCCCTCTCCACGGAGTGTGCTGTAATGATCTAATGAGTTGTAATTTATGTCATGCCTAATGCTTAGCTATACAGTCAGTGGCCTCATTAGCACTAATTCTGCAAATGGTGTATATGTGCACGTAATTAGGAGCAATGTAAGGCGGGGGGAGCAAAACTGAACACCAATTTTGACAGCATAATCACCCCATAAACAAGCTTGGTTGCATTGTGGGTCATATTGCAGCATGAAGGGGACTGATCACAGGCGAGGCACGTGTTGAACAAGAAGGTGGAGAAGACACAAGCAAAAGGAACCCAGGGCATCTAATCAAACTTTTAAAGGCCACTTAGTATTAACCATTCCCAGTCAGCTGTAAGAGTCCATTTAAAGTGCATATTTGTCTAAAAGGGTCTTTTCTGTTGTTCCCCCATTCTGCAGCACTCCCGTGGGTAAAATATAGATGCCTAATAATTGCAAGGGTGCAATTTGTCTAAGTGTACAATTTGTGCAAAAAGAATAACATGAGGCGAGTGCATCGATGGAGCTTCTTTTTCTTTTTCTTTTTTAAGATGGGAAGGAGTTCAGTGTAACTCATTATTCTTATCAATTCAACAACAGGAAGCTAGTTCAATTGTCATGCAATTGCAAGGTCATCTGCTGTTACTATGGTTAGAATCCTGCTAGGGAAAAATACCAGAGAGAATTCAGCAGGCACTTACTCCTGTCAAGGCTGTACAATCTAGTCAAAATATTTAGTGAATAGCAGTCGGATCAAACACCGGAGCACATTTACGAAACCCCAATGCTGGGATGTTAAATGTTGTTTTGCCGCAGTTCTTTGGTTTTGTTGTGTATTTACCTACAGTGATGATGCTAATGAGCACAGCCGCCGCTCATGCAATTTGAATGAGGTGCCACTCGTAGAAGCACAGACTCAATATGTGAAGAAGACTGCAGAGCGCAACATATAAGACTGGTGTGAGCTTCGCTGAAAAAATTACCTAAATGGTGCTCCTGGCCAAAATAACTGAATACTGGTTGTCTTTGGCCTATATCCTGGATTTATGAGAGCTAAAACTCAGAATCTGGCGAGATCACATCATTGCTGTGAGTGGATTCAAAATCAAAAGGCAGTAGATTTATGAGCAGCCAATTCAATGTAATGCAGGATGAAGAACTGTGATGTACCTGCTAAAGAATTTCTAAGTGGGAGAGAGGGAGGGACGGGAAAGATGCGTGTGAATCTCCCTGCCTCATCAAACAGTTTTCAATGGGCACTTGCTTCTCCAAAGTGATAAAAACAGCCATAGTTTCCTTTCATGCAGCACAGATAAATCTTATCTACCGTGTATTTGAATGAATCTCCATTCCTTCCTCCGATATATTCTGATTGCACATAAGGCCCAGCCGAAATACATTATGCATTATCCCCGACATGGTTTGCAGCACGCCTCTTCCGTGTCGTTTGCCAGGTGTGTGGCAAGTGTGGCCCCTAGTAAATATGGAGAAGTGCTAATTCAGTCATTTGAACCTAAATGGCTGCAAATCATTTGTAAATCATGCAGATTGCCTGATGGTGGCCATGATGGCGGTGAATAACAAGCCAGTCGGGAAAATGAGGGCTGTGTAAAAGGCTGAATTGTGTAAAATTTAAGTGAGGCAGAGTCATTTATTATGTTGTTGTATAGAGTGCTGACGAGAACAAATGATGGTCTTGATGCAGCTTTCCATTCATTGACCCATCCAGATGTTCTCTATGCTGCTTATCCTGCTCAGGGATGTGGAGAGCAAACTCTCCTACATTTACACTTGTAGGCAATTTCTATACTTTCTTGACCTGTGTGTCATTGGAAGTGGGAGGAAATCCGGCTCAAACACCAAACCAAACGGGCGGTCGGATTCAAAGCCGTGACGAGGTCAACGACCAAATGGACTAAATGTACTGAAAAATTACCTCTTGGCAAGGTTAGCGACTAACGGTGATGCAAAGTCACCACATTGAAGCAAGTGCTGTAAGTATTTTCAGGATTATTAAGCCTGATTACAACCATTTTTCGTTCTTTTTTCAAAAACACAAGTCTTATACATTTACAGACCTCATTACATACCTCATTTCAATTCACTACCCAAATCCGAGTACATGAGGTGAAGGTAAAATATCTTTAAGAACGGCTTGTGGGCTTTATTATACAACTAAATGTTTTAATGAGATGCTCAAGGAGTAAAACTGCAATGCTCCGTGTGTTTATAGATGTCAGTGCAGGTTTGTGTATATGTGCGTGTGTGTATAAGGAGTGCGTTTTGAGGGTGAGTGATCAATACTGTGAGGAAAATGGTGACTGCAGGCGAAGATACATGGTTCAGTGGAAAACCTCAATCTCTTTATTCAGCACCTTGCTGCACAGCGGCTGCACATTCAAAGCTAAAATTACACTAAGCGCAGGCACGTGTACACGCAGACATCACACAACGCAACACAAAATCAAGGAGACACACTGACAAGAACAGGCGAACCAGCAGACCTTAACACTACACAAACACAGGCTATTATGGAATATTGTGTAAAAACCACCAGCAGAACGATTATGGCAAAGCATCGCCTTTGCAAATGAGCACTTTAGTTGGCATAATGAAAACTTTCAGAGCAAGCGAGCGGGAATCAGCTCATTATGCTTTAGGGAATAATGGAAAGCCAGCCTGCGTATCATTGAGCCTGGCTGCTCCCTCGTGCCTGGGAGCCGCAGTCGGACGGGAGGGTAACAGTTAAAGACCTTGAAAGTCAGTATCAACTGTGACGACTAATATAAGACAATTTCACAAGACCGGAAATAAAAGTGAACAAAGTAAAGACAAGAATTAATGTAATACAACATAGATACAAATTAATTTTGAACTATTTTGAGAGATACACTAAAATCTTACTTGTGTCCTGCTAATCCATTACACCTTCACATGCTTTGTTTCCTGGCCAAGGAAGTTATGTTTCACCTGCATTTGTTGATTGTTTTGCTTCGAAGAAGAGCAATTATTTAACTAATTGGTGAGACAGGGCACTTGTCTTTTAAAGTGACAAGCAAATCTTAATGTCTATGTCAAGAATTTGCTCTGAATCACAATAAGGTTCAGGGTCAGTTGAATTAAATAATATGCAAATGCTGCAGAGTGACAGTTAAGTCCAAGAACATCAAAAAACAAATAATTCTGATTCAGTAGTACATGGATTTGAGTCATTGTTAACATTTATGAGAACTATAACATATTTTGTTTATTTTAGTAGTTTCCTTTTCTTTTGGTCTTTGATGGTCACTTCACTAATGTCGTGGCTCCATCAATTTGACAATTCAATAAAAGGCACCATTAAAACTCCAGTTGTAAAGTTCAACATCCATTGTGACGACGCCAACTCTTGTTTCACTCTGTAAAAACAAATCAAACTCCTCAACAAACCCGTGGAGACGCACGTTCACATTTGTGACTGAATGACTTTGGTGGCTTGAGTGTTTGCTGTCTTATTGCTTGGGTATATAATTATGTGATAGTGACAAGAGAATTGAAGAAGCGTGAGAGAAAAACAATACCACTCCTCTTCATGTGCGGAGTGGCTAATGCTTGGAGACAGCTTGACAACCCCCGCCAATCCCCCATCACCAGACACACACAAACACACATGCGCACACACAGTAGTGACAAAAACAGATCCATCATACATAATCACGTCAGCCAGAAGTTACACATCAGATCGAAATCAAACACACCTATCTACATGCACATACATGTAAAAAACATGCCTGGATATGGAACGTTAGTTGCGGTCTTGAGATTGGTTGGAAAACATCTTCCTCCCCAGCCTCATTTGCAATTCAAAGCGAGCACGTGCCAGAAATTCAGATGGTGATACACACATAATGGTACCCTGTCATACATGGCTGAAATTAAACATCACACGCAGTATAACGAGAGCGACAGAGCTCGAGAAAGAGACGGAAAAAATATATCTAGTATGTACAGTAGTATGTACAGTACAGTCGAGACATTTCTGTGGATGGAGATGTCCAGGATTTGATGCGGAAGTGAGGGAAAAAATTAATATTGGAGGAAGAAGTCATGGTATGCAGAACTAAGCATCTCAACAGTGTACGCAGAGAGGGCAGAATAAAAGCAAGCGTTTTATCACACTGCTTTCTATTGGCTGCCTTATCAATAAGAGCAATGTGGAGTCAAGACGGGGAACACGACGATTAACAGCACTCTCTGGAGGAACAAAAGAAAGTACAAAAGAAATGACAGGTAAAACATGAAGCTGCTAAAATGAAGACGATGCTGCTAGAGTGCAGAGCAGAGGAGGAGAGCCTGTATATATTTTTACTTAATGGACTTGAACTTCACTTGAGGCAGGAGGATGGGAAGTGATTACTACCATTATGATACAGTGGTGAGGTGTGTTGGTGTGTGAGGTAGAGTACGCATTTGTGCGCTGCGTGTGTGGTGACAAATATGCACGGGCATGGGTTTGTACATTTGTGCACAGTCCTGACCTTGACTGTCAGCTGGGATACACTTGACCACTTCTTCTGCTGCCTCCTTCCACTCCTTCCTTCTTTTATTTCAACGTTTTACCTCCCGCCTTCCACCTGGGCTAAAACCCATGAGAGCCACCGTCCACTCAAAGCAAAGGTCAAAGCCATTTCTCCTCAGCCACCACTTTTTCCTGTCTTATTCTTTCTCTTTCATGTCCTGTTTTGCTGTTTTCCTACCCTTTTTTTTCATTATTGCTCACACTTTCTGAGAGGAAAAAGAACATTTGCTTTTGCCGCCTATAACTAGTGTGCTTTCAAAAAATTACAAATAAAGTATCAACGTCTCCAACACAAAACTGAATATGCATTTCGCACATGGCAAAATTTACTATAATCCACAGAGCCAACCAATTATGCTAAACGCCTAATCGCTATAATTATGGCATCTGGGAAAAAAAAAAAAAAAAAAATCACGCAGACCCATGCAGATATACACTTATATAAACGGATAGATACAAAAACATTGGAGTGTGGGCTTTGTAATTTGGCACAAATTACTATTCTCATTTGTAAAGGGATAATTACGATTATTTTCAAACTGCCTGTTATTTTCCTAGTTGTTGCATTAATGGTCGCTCAGGGAAAACACAAAGCAGATTGTGGACAGAATTTTGCAACCTGCAAACCATTTGTCCCCATCTTCAATATAAACACAGAGTGTAAGAGCATTTCATTTAAAATAAGACACATTTTCAGTATAATATCTATAAAAACTTTGAATTTTATCTGCCCTCATTGTGGAAAAACACACAAGACACACACGATTGGTATTCCATGCTAACCTGGTAGAGAGAGTGGTTCTTGTCTTTGAAGCAGGGCACAAGGCGAGCATAAATCTGCAGGGAGTAGTAGTAGGCAGCCAGCTGGAGCGACAAGGCGGAATGGCACTGTTTTTCAAAACACCTGTTGGCATCCAATACCTGGATAGATGGAAATATGGACCCATGAAAGAGAGAACAGAATGAAACAGACAGAGGCAAACAAGGGAGACGGGACGAGTCAACGCAATATTTTACATAGCTACGTGGCACAACAAAATCTGTGAAATATGTGTTTTGCCTGACGCCGTGTGTCAACATTAATCTGCGTTTGACATATTCATAAGAAAAGCCGTCAGTCACCGTGACTCATCTAGAAAGGCAGAAAAATCAGGGAGGGACATGGATGGATGCATTCGGGCAGAGTCTCATTTTTTATACTTAAATTCGTGTTAAGGCCAGAGCATACTTGTGTGTGTGCGAGTGTGTGTCCACCAACCTGCGGCAGGGCCAGTAAGTAGGACAGAGCCAGCATCATGTCCCTGGGAAAAGCATCGTCGGCCAACTGCAGCAACACTGGACCCGATGGTGGGATGGAGGGAGCAAGAGAGACATAGAGAAGAGGTCTCAAATGAAAGCGCCGAGGATTAACAACCAACCAGTTTCACACCACGTTTGCTGAATGCAGGACACCGAGCCTGCCATAACACACCTCCTCTGGGACGCACAAAGAGAGGGAAGGCGAAAATAGAGGCAGAAGAAAGAAAAGTGTGGGTAAAGTCAGGATGCATCATATAAAAATCCCTCCTAAACTCTGGGATTCTACCCATCTGTCTGCCAAATGTGTGTGTGTGTGTGTGTGTGTGTGTGTGTGTGTGCATGGTGTCTTGCACAGAAAGCATTCATTATTCAAAGTGGGAGCACATGCCCACTTCTAATAAGTGTACTCTGGATGAGTGCAAACTTCATCTAAGTGCACTTTAAAGTTGGATCCCCCGCTGAATGCTAAATTAGTTTGTGCACATTTATCATCAGAATAGACGAGTAGCGTTTAATTGTAAACATCCCAATTATGATACTTTAATCAGTTGTAACCTGTTAGTGTGAGGACCTGAGCTGGCAGAGCAGGCTCGTTACATCGGCTCTGCTGTGCAACAAAAGGTTTCCCTGAGCAACCTATGGTTCCCGTGCTTCAACGCCTGATGGGATTGGAGTCTGCACGGAGCTAGAGGAACATGACTGGGCCTATGCACAGGAAAACTAGCAATATTTACTTGAGGAACATCAAACATCATGTGCACACAGGAAATCACTAACTCACTCACTACATAAAAGCTGTGGGAGAGCAAGCTGAGAGAGGCGGAGAAAGACTGAAGCACTTTCTAGTCTCAGACTCGGAGAGAACAAAAACCTCTGTTGGTGATAATAGCCTGAGACAAAGTGGAACAGACGGACAAAACTGGAGCACGGACACTGTGAGGGAAAAGGAGGTGGGCGAGAGAAAAGGGCACATGCTGTAAAAAGACACACAGGATGTACACACACGGAACCGCTGTGTGCCTGTGGTTAGCGGCTGGAATGATGCGCCACTTTAAAGGGCAGTGACAGCTCTTTTAAGGAGAGTGCCCATCCTCTTCCTATTCTAGCTTTATTCAACCCATCCCACTCCTCCTACCCCCTGGGTTTCAATGAGCTACACCTCCGAATGAGCTGATTACACGGCTCTCTAAAGCTACTGATACCATCAGGACAGGAATTACCAGAGGGGTAAACACACACACACATACACACACACTCACAGAAGAGATAACCCCCATTTAAAATCATACAGTATTTCTACTTGAGTGTGACAGAGGGAAAAACAGATAAAGAGGATCCACGCACACCACGACACTCGGCCTGATTGTGTGCGTGAGTGTGTGCTTGATTGTGGGGTGTGTGTCCACATATTGGGATTCATTCCGGTGTCAGCTAAATGGGGAACATGTCAGTGGGATGGTGTGCCTCATCATCATTTCACCTGTGCAGGCATGTAGAAAACAACTAAATCAACATGTGGTGACTGTGTGTATTCTGTAGTTAATGTGCGTGTGAATGTGTGTGTCACACCGCATAGCATTTCGGCACTTTACTCCGCTCAATTCAACAGAGTGGCTTTCCGCTGGTGTCATCATTAATTACCTCCAGTTTATCTGGGCCAGGTGAAAAATCAATATATTTATTTTCTTAAAAGGTCATCTCCTAGTCTGTTTTTGAGGACAGCCAGCATGGCGCGCCGATATGAGAGTCATTAATCGAAGGTTGTTATCGCGCCCAGTGTTGTCCAGATTGCCTTTTCTCTTTCCCAACACGTCGCACTCAGCAGCAGCTCTGAACAGAAGGTGACTTTTAAGAAGAGAGATATTCATTTGAATGACACAGACAGAGAGAGAGACAGAATGAGAGAGGTGAGAAAGGGAACCTTCTTTTGGGGTGGACTGTGTGTGTGTGTGTGTGTGTGTGTGTGTGTGTGAACGTGTGTGTCCATCCGTGTGTGTGAGGAATGTGCAGATCCAGTTGTCAGCATTCTACGGCCAAAGTGTGTGCCTCGCATTGCTTCAGTGGCGATATATTAGTATTCATACACACATACGCGTACACACGCGTGTTTGTGCTTTATTTTTGTACTGCCATTGATTTTGGCGAGCAGCTGTGATCCATCACGCAGAATGGCCTTGATGTTTTGACTTGCTGTTATCTCTCTGGTATCACCGCATTTGACGTGTCATTATTTACTGTTGCCGCGGGATACGTGGGTATACATTAATTAATCAATAAGAGGCTATTCTTCCCCCGTTGTCCCCTGGTCCACCATGCATGGCCTGCCTGAGTAGACGGATGAGGAGCAGAGTGTGCAGGGGGAGGAGGGGTGAGGGGGTTGAGTAAATCAAACGGCGCTCTCCACAAATGCCACAGCTTCAAGATGGAGCACTGGGAAACCGCTGAATTTAAATAATTCTCTCTGCCTCCATCTCAAACATACGCTGACTATCACGCTATACCATACACTGTAAGTGTTATCTAGGCTCTGTCATTGTTACATTTTCAACTTGATAGTCTCAAACCACTAAATTCAACGATTGTGTTTCCTGTATCTGTAGTTATGTATGGGTTTGCATAGGACTGTGTATTTACATATAAGATAAGACTTAATTAATGTTGAGGGAAATTCTTGGGTCAGAGATCGCTTCAAAATGACAGGAACATAGAATGAGAACAGTAGGGGAAAAAAAAAGTAGAATCCTAAGAGTAATGTCAAAAATAAGATATGAGGTGTCTCAGGAATAAAGCTGGAATAACAGTGCCTAACAGGATAACAACAGAGGAGCATAAGTTGAGTAAAAGAGCGAGATAAAATGTTGGAGTTAGAAAGCTCTGTTGGTGATTTGTAGCAGAATACTGCATGATAACAAACATATTACAGTACTTGATGCATGATATTGTATGTAGTACAGGATAATGATAATGACCTGAGTATAAGCAAATTATATAATATGAAATGTAGTATTGTGCATGGGAGTATAATGAAAAAATAATACTGCACATGTAGCACAGTAGTAAGTTACTACTGCAGAATATTGTTCACATAAGCGTATTTGTGTGCCTGCATATGCATATTTACCCTCAGTAGCTGGGAATAGGGTTTTCCCCTCTGTTTTGGCCTCAGCCAGTTTGCCAGTCCTCAGCAAAACCTCTGCAAAGTTTTCCTGCGGCACATCTCTGAAGGACGAATATACATCCTGGCTCTAAAAGTAAAACGGGGAAGGAGAAAGGGATAAAGCAATACATTACAAAAGTTTGGGATTCATGAGACAAATATCAACATATCACAGCACTGAGGGGACGTCCACAGGAAGGACAGGAGATCAGGAAACGACGATGGAATGTGATTAAAGTCCCAGGGAATCAGACAGATCAGAGACGGAGTAAACAAATGAACTACAAAGTCAAATAAAGGACTGGAACACGGGGGCTTTTTGATCGTTTGTTTACAGAATACTTTCACAGCAAGTTATCCCTTAACTGCGTGAGTTGAACGATGAAGTTGCTGGCCTTGCTGATATCATTCGAACACAGCGGGTTCCCTGTCTATCTCCTCCACTCTCTCTCTATCACCCTGTCTTTATGCATTTGTCTGTCGTTGTCTCTCAATCAGCCTCTCCTCCCTCTCGCGCCTCCTTCATTGAAACTGTTAAGGTAGAAACCAATCCCATTGATCAACTGGTTCATAGACAGATAGACGTGGGGAGCCATCATTGGTAGATGGATGATGGAAGACGGGCGAATATTGGGAGATGGAGCGGAGGAAAGGATTTGCAGAGGCCTATTAAAATGTCATGAGAAGAGATCTATTGGGCCTCTCTGTTTCCCCTTGCGTCCACTTTTTTAGCTATCGACATTATTTGTGCCTGGGAGTAAAAAGCCCAGTCATAGCCCAGGGCGACCATTTTCTAGGCATAAAGGTCAAACTACTCCTATTCTTACTTTCCATCTTTTCGACTTCCATAATTCCGTCTGTTGACATTTTTGTTGGTTTCCTTTCCCTTTCCATCTACTACACGCATCACTTCTACTTTGATTAATTATTTTTGTCACATCACGAACACTTCTTGTCCTTTTATCTCCATTTATCCTTCCGAGTTGCTTCAGGCATTAAAAGGAAATCAATATTCATTTCGGCACAACACAAACATCTGTTGGAAGTTACAGTCATCGTCAGAAAAATCTAATTAACTGCCCTAAACTTGGCAGGCATTTTAATAAGGTAGCCTGAGCTAACCCAGAGAAACAAAGACAACTACAAACATAAACAAAAAAAACAATATTGGTCCTTAGCTACCCACCAGGTCTACATAGGGATCGTTAATGAGCTCCTGATAAAAGGGACCGCAGCCTTGGCGTTCCAGGTTTGAGTTCTCACACGCCCCTTCCTGACTACTGGATCCTGTGCCGTGACCCTGTGGAGCCATCAAAACATCGTTAAATATTCATAACGGGCCCATAGTGCTGTCATCTCTGCCTGTCCCACACATCACACCCTCACAGTTTTTCGTTTGTCTCAGAAACTTGTGACCACAAGCCTCACAGTGGCTGCCAAGAGCAGACACGCAATCAATCTCTGTCCAGGTGACCGCCAAGCCAGTTTAGCTGCCGGCAACCACACATTATTGAAATATTCAACAGGCGAGCCAATTAATTATGTAGGAGATGAGCTCTTGATTGGTTGTTTTTGGATAAAGCCTGTGATGTTTGAGAGCGAGTGTGTGAGACGGGAACGCAGGCTGACATGCAATTGAGCACAAGACAATGTACAGTCTGAGTATATTGAGTAATTGATGGATAATTCATGTTATCAGTTTAGGTTCTTACATGCAGTGGTCTGAGGAAGTTGATGGATTCCTTCCACCAGCGGTGGTCACTGACTGCGGTCAGGACAGCCTTGGTGGTCAGGCCCGTAGTGGTCAGCACCTGCATGGTTTTTGCTGTGGTCCTGTGCAGCAGGTCCCCAGCTGTACCTCCAGGGGAGCCCACAGTGGGAGCAGAGTCCTGGGGCTAAACCGGTGACAGCGGTGACAGGTTAGATACATATGTATAATTAAAAATAGACAGATAGAAAAATATAATACATTGTGAAAGAAAACATGTCACGGAGCCCCAAATGGGATCATACACAAAAAAAAGTTTGTACATTTTTGTGTCCACAACAGAAACTTTACATGTGTATAGAAATGGTTATGATAGATAATAACCAACAATAATAACAATTTTAAGAGATGATGCAACACAGCCTGTTTTGAGGACAGGGCTGGTTGCTATGCACAAATTGCTTTGCGAGAGCTGAGGACAAATATTGCTACAAAGATGGCACCATACAGGGAATTGCGATTGTTGAACAATGCAAACTCAATTTGCAGCCACAGTTCGAGGTTCCGGAGGGAAAAAAAAATCACACAGTGTCTTTTATCAATACTTGCGTGACGTTGGGGGAATGAAAGGGACCTACATAGACGTGCACTCAGGACCAGCATGGACATAAACTCAAAAGGGCACAAATATACTGTACATGTAAAAAGGAGCTTGAACATCTATAACCATAAAATGATAACAAAGATCTTCAAATAAGCAACCATTCACACACAAGGGGGATGCAACGCAAGTCATGAAACATTAACATCCACTCAAGGCGTCGTAAAGCTGGCAGTGCTGAAGGGCTGGATAAGGGAGGCATAAATAAACCAAGAGGGCTGAACAACCTTAACGCAAGATTTACACCTCATCAAATATGGAGCAATAGGAAAACACACAACGAAAAGAAAGGGCAGACACACCCGCAGAGAAATTGCTCAAATAGGCAACACACAAGACAAAGAACATCTGTATGGATAAAGACACACAAACCTTGGGAGAATCTGTCTCTCCGGCCTCTCCTTCACTGTCAGTAATAACAGGCTCCATTTGATAGTTAACTGCCTGGTACAACACCTGGAGGACGAGTGGTGACATTTGTTATTCCATTGTACAACCTGTAGTTACAGTATAACCATGGAATCTGCATGCTTTATTTCATTTTCTTTAATACATTCTTCCTTTACTCCTTGGAGGCTAGCAGCTCTGAACTACAATTCTGCTGATATGGCTCGTTGTTGGCCCCTGTGCATTCCATATAACCATCCATCTGGATCTGTATTTGTCCTTAAAAAGACGTCCAAGGCACACCGTGATAAGAATAATTACACTCTAACCTGTGTCTGGAGGTCACTGGAGGCAGCCAGGAGGCCATGGATGATGTCAGGGGGACAGTGGGTGAGCGAGAAGGCCAACAGTTCCTGCCGAGCCCCAAGGTGTGAATAACCCTCGCACTGGCCGAGCAGACTGCACACCTCCCATGCGGGACTGTAACCTGGAGAAAGAGGGAATTTAGGGTGAGGGAGGGCATGGAAGGGATGTAAGGTAAAGTGGGGAAAGGGAGGTCAGGAGAGGAAAAAGATGCAGCTCATACTGAAGACACAACAATATGAATAGAGTTCAAACTTCTAAAGGGATGATAATAGGGGTTTAAGTACAAAACACTCTTCACATTTAAGGCATTGCACAATGTTGTGTAATTCATGTGACACTGCACAGGAGTTCCTGTTTCATCAGCACCATCCAAATGAAGACAAAACCCTGAATTAGCTCTTAACTATTCTCACCGTGTTCAAAGTCAAAAAACGCTGGTGCTTATCTGATCACACTGTCTTTTACCTGAAACCCTTTTGGAGATTATGATCTCCTGTTTCCACTGTGGGAAGGGTCAGGAAAATTCAGTTTGCTTTCATTTTTCTGTGCTGTGATGTAAGATGTGATCTGTCGAGCTCTCGGCAGCACTTTGACTATTTTGGACCGTCTGTGGGAAGGTCTGCAGAGCTCAGAGGCCAGTTTAGCAATACTGGGATGTCGTCCTGCTTCGTGCTGTGTTAAAACATCGATCAGATGCAAAGACACTCAACCTCAGCACAGAAGTGAACGGAATCCCAAACAAATCTGCAGACAAAATTTAAAAAGCTTTAATTCACAACTGCATGATTAAATACAACTGTGCCTTGAATTTTAAGAGGGATTTCACTTTGTTCCTTGTTGACATTATCCATCTGTCAATAAACAACATTTACTAGGTTTTTAGGTTTTTACTCTTGTCATTCAAATACTGCTAAATCAGTTAGGTTTTTAAATTTTAGATCTGCAAGGATTGGAGGTAGGAAGCCTAACCTTATACCCAAACGTCCAGAACCACAGCATGCAAACCACCAAAGAGCTCAAACACAAACAAACCACAGTGTTTGTGTCTTGGTTTGTGGTTAACACAAACCAGAACAGGCTTTGGTTAGCTTGACTGTAATTATGTCTGACAAGCAAATGACAGGGAAGATGCTACAGGCTGTATGCATATATTTTGTCAGTGTTATATTAAAGACCACAATCCCAACTTGGCAGCAACGGCAGAACTTCATTGTTGAGATTGAGGGTACATGGGACGACGATACAACAAGCCCAGAATCCAGCTTTATTAGACTGTCCATCTGAAATATCTTTTCTTTCTAAACACACTGTATTATCTACTTATTTAGAAAAAAAACTGACCAATTAATGATATTAGTTAAGTTACTCACGTTGGCCTTTGTCAGTTGAATAAGATACATTTCTAACATTTTGATTAAGATGTATATATAAGTCGAAAATAATTATCATTGAGCAAATGTTAATACATATTTTTCTGTCACAACATATTCGTTGCTAAATATTCAAACACCCCGACACACACGCAAACCAAAGACATATTTATCAAGGCAATGTTTGCTCATTATTATGTAATCTTTTTTCTTCTTCTGACACATCTACACAATCCAAGGACACATACACACAGTGTGTGTGTGTGTGTGTCTATATTCTGCTCTAATCTACTCAAATTTTAATTTAGTGTCCCCAAACAACCTGAATAATAGATCCAAATTCTCCAAGTTTTCCTGCACCAAAATGCGTACCTGCAGCCATGAGATCCTGACAGTGGATGTAGGAGGCCTTGAAGTCCAGACATTGGAGAGCTTGTTCAGCTAGCAGGGTCAGCACTTGGCCTTTTCGCGTGGACTCGTCATCTCCTAGACAGACACGCAGATACACATACACCACCTCAGAGACGCAACAAATAAAGGTGTCAGGAATTGAGCGGATTTCTTATGGTACCAGGGGTGCAGACAGACTGAAATACCTCAAGCTGCGAGATAATATTGGATCCACACACTCAAGGTGCTCGCATTCCCAGGGCTCACGGACATTGATTTCTCCCCTTTTTTGTAGTATCTGTGGCCTTCATCTGACCTTCTTATTTGTCTGGGTATATGCAGTGCCCAGAGAAAATATTTACTTTTTCCACATTTTCTTATGTCACAGCCTTATTTCCTAGTTAATTTACGCACAATACCGTATAATGAAAACTGAACAGAATTTTAGTAACTTTTGCAAATGTATTCAAATTAAAAAATACAAATGAAACCTTGCAAAAGGCTTCCAATATTCTTCTCTTGACTTTGACTCGCCCGGTCCAAAACCTTTATTTTGTTGCTTTTGAGCTTTTAATCAAAGGTGGACTTGCTGCTTTTGTGTTTCAGATGCAAGTTTGTACTCACTTTAATAAAGGAAATTATCCTTGAAAACTGCATTTTGCGTTTACTCAGGATGTCTGTCATTTTTTTGAATTTCGTTTGAAGATTTGAAACACATTTGTCACACTTGTTCAAAAATAGAAGAATTCATTGCACTGATGTCAGTTTTGAAATTTTAATAAATTTGTCAATAGAGGGTATTGTGTATAGATTGAGGAGGGAACATCTTTTAAACCTTTGCCTGACACAGATAGTTATGCGAGCCCCTGGTGGCCAGACAGGTAAAGCTACTGATCGCTTCCTGCACACGCTGTTGTTTGAAACCCTAATGAAGGTGGATGAAGCTGATACACCTTGGTGTACTCCATGATGTTTAAACATGACACACTCCTCTAAGAAAAAGCTTCTCTATCTGCAGAAAATCCACGTGAATCTTTTCTCTGGCAACAAAGGGATGAGTTATTTTCCAGTTTTGTTTCAAACTAATACATTTTGGTTTGACATTTTTGTGTTTGTGTGATTTGTACTCGCATTTGCAATCTTACAGAGACTCAGGACAGACTTTGATCTCTGGCTAAAATCAATAAACACAAAGGAGAGGACAGGGTAATCACAAGAAACAGGACAGGACTTCTGAACAAACCTCTATACTGAAGATCAATGTGTGTGGTTCAGATGAGGGACACAAAAGCGCTGGTTTGAAGCGTCTGTGTGTGTGTGTGAGTGTGTGCACAAGGTGAGTGATTGGTGGAAATGTGGTGTTTACTGCGAAGGGAAAGAGATGTTGTCAAATGTTTTCAGGGTGAATGGTGAAAGGGGGCTTTCTAAAGCTGCCACGACCTAAATATACAGACGGTTTGTGTGTCCTTGTGTGTGTTGTTTTAGACCCAATGTCTTTATAGCAACCTTCAAGCAGATCTGAATGAGAGATCTTAGAAATCCAATTGAACCCTTTAGTTGTCCTTGATGGACCGATCATTGGAGGGAATGAAAAGGTGAAAAATGTCAGGAAAACTAAAACAAACGTACTGGGCTCGTACTCCACTCTCACAGATGACAATATTACCGGCCCTTTCCATCTCTAATTCTGCTGAATTTTAATTCTCTTTTGGAATATGATAAAAAATGGATTCATTCAGAGATAAATAACATTTCTTTCCCATCACGGTAAGACTGACTTTGATTTATGGAACATTTCTGTAGACAGAAGCAGGGGCCAAAGCCTTAGGGTTTCTAACCGGTATGCTGGTGATACCTACATTAAATATTCACCAGAGAACCCTGGAGCTGTGCGCCCTTCAAAAGCTTCCCGCTGCATTTATTTATTTAAAAATTTGTTTATTCCTCTTATCATCTCCCTCCGCCTCTTTTTTTTTCCTGAACCCACACAGGGAGAGCCACCTGCTGACTGAATTTCAGCAGCTAAGAAAGAGAAAATGCCACAAGGCCAGTTAGCAGGTTTCCTTTAGCAAGCGCCTGCTTCAGAGGAAAGTGACAGAACATTCAAGCGTACGCAGGTTCAGAGACGAAGAACGACACAGAAAAGAGAAAACAAATAATAAGATAGAGATGGTGGAAAAGGAGAGATAGGTGAGCGCTGCCTGCAATGTTTGTGTCAGATTGGAGAACGACAAGGAACAGGATGACATCTCGATGTTCCCCACAGGTTTTCACATCGTGTGGCATTGTGTTTGACAGGTTGGACGTCTGGGATTATTGTTTTTAAGGTTTTGTCAAATTTAATACATTATTGATTATTATCATTGTTTGTGATACTAAGTTGGACAAAACTATTCTAAACAAGACGTGATCGCGAACAAATTAATAGAAAACATACATTTCCATGGACTCACACAGACTAGTTGAATGTGTTGGCAAACTGACAGCAGGACTGAATAGCTCAGTCAATCACAGTCCCAGTTTCTCAACAAATCTCATGTATGTGCCCACCTTCAAAGTGCAGCCATTGGCCAATCAAACTCACTTCCTGCCCTGCCTTAAGACAATAGATCCCACTATGGCTGACGATCGACTATGTATGAATCACGGGAATGTGCAATCCAAGGACGTTGCCTATATAGTCCATGTCCCTTGCACAAGTACACAATGTTATTTATTTGCAGAGAAAAATCAGTGGAAATAACTAATGTAAGCTGGCTAGGTAGAGTGAGGGATTGCTAGTGTTGAAATGGTGAAGAGAGAGGATTGCAGACACGAACACCGAGGTGTCCAGGTGTCTGCATTTTTTCAGACAGAGTCTCAGTGATTGTGATGTTCACGCTCCGCATATCTGAATATGTAAAGGCTGGCAGTGGGGATTAATGAACAACGTGAATTAGCGGTCGATTTGTTCGCTCCTGTCCTGTGAGGAATGGAAACACACTTAGAAGACATAACAAATCCCATATAGGATCATCACTAGAAGGCTGATGTATTTACTTTTCATCAGTTTGTATTAGTAGTAGATAGAAGTACTAAGTGTAGATCGAAAATCCCATCATTATGTTGTATGAGGACAGGGGAGCACGAAGAGAGAGAGTAAAATTGCAAAGAAGTCTGGCCTTGGGAGATACAGAAAGAGCAACAGAAAATAACTCAATGTTTAAACTGAAATGTGTTTACCAGAAGTAAGAGAAGTCAGCGGCAATGTGTGAGATGTTACTTGAATATTTCCTTCTTTATGTATAAGTATAGTAGCCTATACTAAACAGAAACAAGAATCGGAAATCATTTTCAATTGCGCCTCACTCCAGCATCAGTGTTTCAGCCTGTCCTCCCCAACGCGAGGTGGTCACAACAAGTAATTTAACTGTTGAGGTATTCACAGGTAAATCACAATTAGAAAGGCAGCTGAACAAGCAAGTCATATACAGTCGAAGACAATTAGCAACACTGGTGACGTTTAAAAGAGGCCAGAGGATCAATACTGTTTTAGCTTGTTTGGTTTAAAAGCAGCACGAGCGAGTAAACACAGTTTTAAAATGGAAAGATGGAAAGCCTGAATTCAAGGCTAAAGAAAAATTTAAAAAGAAAAAAAAAATCTAAATTATTTACACAGAAATGATGATGTTTGATGAATGAAGTATGCGTGTGTTTTAGTACATACACATAACGATGAATTGCTTGTGTGAGTGCTGTCACTACCTTCCACATTACCTCGTGTTTTTTTTCAAAACAAAATGTGTCGGCCAAGTGTGTGTGTTTGTGAGTGTGTACCTGCCACTCGCAGAAGCGAGGCCAGATTCAGGAGTGTAGCAGACTGCTTGTATGCCGTGGAACAGCGGGCGATGCACTCCTCTATGAGAGACAGGCGATTGGACCGCAGACGCACTGTGAGGGAAACACAAGGAGAGCGGGACAAAGAGGAGAGGTGGGAGAAGAAAAGGCTTCTTTTAATGGCGGTCACACTCTTTAAAAAGTCTGCAGCACCAAATACTACACGGGAAACAGTGGAAGTGACTGTTGTCACAATGTCAGAAAAAAATCTCCAGGTTTCCTTCACTTTGAAATTAATATTTGGGCTTGAAGTCCACCATGTCATTACTTTAAAGTTACTATATTGTAACAGTGGTTAAGCCCTGGGAGATGCAGATTCATGCAACTGAGAGTCAGAATCTGATCAGGAGGCAGATTTCAGCACCACCCCTGTTTGATGACGGTGGATAATGGAGTCTCTTTTTTAAACTGTGGGGACAAGACTGGTGCATACACAGCTTTCTCCCTTATCCTTGCGTTGTCTGCTGTTGTCATTTTCTGTTTGTTTATCCAAACGGGGAACACCCAGCTGGAGCAGCCTTTGTAACACTTCCACATACAGTGCTGTGCAAAAGTCTTAGGCCACCATTAGAGTTGTTGTTTTATCAATGCTATCTATCTCTTTATCAGAATACAACCAGAAAGTACAAGAAATGTGTATGCAGTATTAAAAAACAGTAAATCAGAAAAGAACAGCTTCTACAGAGTAAAGTGTCAAGTATTTGGTGTGACCTCCCTTTACACTGGAGTAATAGCAGGAACTCATCAACCTAAATGGAATGGAACCCTTATTAATGTCATTGCTAACACCTGTATTTGTCCTACTTTCATTATAATTTCATGTCAGAATGACTGCTGGGAAAAAGGTCCATTACAGCAGGTTTGATAGTGGGGGGCACGAAGACTTAAGCACAGGTCTGTACATCGCTCAAAGTCGATGATGTTGCCATGTGACCACCTGTATCATTTTCCTGGAAATGTCAGGTCAGACATGATTTATCAAAGATCCAATAAGGAGACACGTGTAAAAGCTTAAAATCAGTCAAATTACTTTTTTCACTAAAACCCTATGGGAAATTGCTGCAAAATTCTTATCACTTTAATAAGTCTGGAAACATTCTGACTAAAGGCTGCAGTATACTTCAAAAGATTAAAGATAGCATAACGACACAACAGGGCAAATAACCATCCAGAACAGCAAGCTGTGGAACTTTTTAATACCATTCAAAGCCCATCGGTGATGCAGAAAGATCATCTGTTACCAGAGGCAGTGATGAAAAGCGTTAGCAGTGGTTATGATTAACTAAGCAATAAAAAGGACAAAAAAAGATGCTAAGTAAATGATACTGTGAATCAGAGCGGGAGGATGTAGAATTTTAGAATAATAATAACTTGATTTTTATAGCGCCTTTTAGGAGACCCAATTTTATGATATTTGACAAATACTGAGTGCTGCTAGAACAGCAGATGGAGTCAAAACAACAGCCAGGTCTTCTTTAGAGTGATTACAACAAGGGGGAACTCAAAAAGCAACAGTCTTCCTTCAAAGCCCTGCACAAAAAACACATTAAAGGGCCCAAATCATCACTTGTGGAGCCTTGCAAACAGTCTCTTTGCCCTGATAGTCCCACATGATATAATATGTAAACATGTTGTTCCATGGTTTTGTTGCATCAACACAGGAGTCGGGAGACACTTAGTAGGAATTTCTTCAAAGTTTCACTGATTCCAAGTACTGAAAAAGCGTCAGATCCTTTCTCATAGTTTTTCTTAACTCTTGACACAAAACCTGAGAAATTGCATGTTTAATGCCTCTGCAGCTCTTTGTGCTTCCCATGCACCCCGTTGAGAATCGTTATGGCTTGGCACCACTTTGGGCGAAGCC
>OMNV01029012.1:3695-47148 GCA_900303265.1 Brotula barbata | reverse complement strand
GGCGAAGCCTAGAGGGAATGCCGGGGAAGATGGAGTGTCTGAAGTATTGCCTAAGGCATAGTAGCAGGGATTGGGGCGGGAGCCTAAAATGGATTACCAATGCTGAAATCCTTTCACTTCCTGCTTACGTGTGTTTATCTGTGATTGAATGAACTTATAGCGATGCGGCTTTTATGTGTTTCTGAGAGAAAAAAAGTGTATTTCTCTGTATGTGAGCACATGTCCTTGAGTCCACGCAGAGATAAGAAAACTGGCAAACATGTATATTTTGGCCACTTTTGCATTGTTGTCTCTCTTCCTGCAATTTACCTGAGCCTTCTTTATCATTTGCTTCTTTCTTTTGCTTTCTTCCTAACTTTTGTCCTTTTCTCACATAATTTTGTAGTCAACAATCAGGGGTCAGTGAATGAATAATGTAAGATGACAACGGGGCTTGAGAAAAACGAAGAATGAGAATAAGCGCGCACAAGAAGGAAAACAGATGAGGAAATCATAACGGAGATGGAAAGTGAGAGACAGAGAGAGAGAGAGAGAGAGAGAGAGAGAGAGACGGAGTGGACAATATTTGAAGTTGGCAGCACAGTTTGATGAGGGCAAAAGGAGGGAGAGAGAGAGAGAGAGAAAGTCAGAGCGGAGGCTTTGGGAATGAACAACACCTCGGTTCAGAGGTGAGGTGAAGAGGGGCTGAGCAGGTTCATTCTGGCTCCGCAGTTTCCTTTAACAGAGTGCCATGCCTGGAAACTGCTGTGGCACCGTACCAAGATGGAGCCAAAAAACGGAAGAAGGGGGGAGCATGGAAGTGAATACTGAGTGATCAGACTTACGGATTGAGCATGAAAATGAAAAAGAGCCAGGCACAGGCATATACAACAATCAGATGCTTCGATTCTAATTGGACCATAAAACAGATGTTGTTTGCGCACCCATTTTATTCAAAGTAATCATATTTCAAAAATGATGGTAAACAATAGTGACATACAGTGGGATTGGGGACCTGGTGGTGGTGATCACTTTCTCAACATGACCTCACTTTAAGTTTGGACTTTGGAAGCTTTTAGATTTGAAGTGGCTTGTATGAGTAAAAATATGAGAACATAGAAAGGCTTGCGGTGAACTTGGAGTTATTTGTATTTGGTATTACCTTGCAGTGGTAGGATGTTGACGCTGAAGTCTTCAAGCTGGCAGAGGGCGCTGACGAGGTCCAGTTCCTCTTGGATGGCCGGAGGACAATCCGTGATCAGCTGCAGACACGCCCTGAGACAGACAACAAAACAAAGATGAGAACACATCGCCATCATCTACAGGGAGCTCAGCTACAGTTTGGCAGACATTTTTTGTCAGGATTTTGAAAAAGGAAATCTACACTCAGGAACAGGAATGAAAAGATTTCAATTCAAGTCCAAATTCTTTTTAAGCTATGACATTTTAGTTTCACGCACACGCAGACACTTGACGAGTTGAATTGTAGAAATTAACTGATGCTACTGTCGCGTTCTCATACTTGAACAAAAAAGATGTTATTTCCAAAGTGGATGGATCCAATATGATCACATTCGTTGGACCACTGCGCCCTACCTTTCTTCAGTTTTGCTGAATATTTACTAACGCTGATGATGTTAATGAGCACAGCTGCAGTCCAGGTAATTTGAATTAAGTGCCACTAATAAGGATCAGGTGCTGAACAGATACACGGAGGACATGCAGCCTATCCGACTGACTGAGGAAATACAGATTACAATATATAAAGATTTCTCCACACCAGACAGCTGAAAACAACATGTCAATAACTTTTGACCTCATGGGATTATGACTGATACATGTGGGAGCTTGAGGTCATCATTCAAACTGACAAGACAAGATCTGACAAGATCACTGCTTTAATCAAGCATAATTTGATGTTGATATTAATAGATAATAAACATGGACAAATGTTTCCCTTGTGCACAAAACATGTGTTGAACTGTGAAATACCTGCAAACTAAATAATGAGTAAGGTGGGACTGAGGAAAGATGCATAATGTATGCATGTCATGCATAGAGAACATCTCAAATACATAACGTGTGAACCCAAATGCAATTAAGAGTGGAGACACTTTTCTGTCTTTTGGCAGGTGCAAAACCTGCAGGTCTGCTCCTTAGTGAATATGGAGCTCTTTCACTCATTTGCACCCGATAAACGTCTGTAAATGCTGTGTAAATATGGTCGTAGGTGTTAGGCAGCAAAGGAGGTTTTTTTACTCATACTTAAAATTGCAAAAAGTTTTTGAGTTTTTTTTTATCAGAAAATGATGTAGTGGGTGAAACTTGGTGAGAAAATATTCAAATAGATTTTTGAGATCTTCATCCTGGCCTAACAAGTCCAAACTAAGAAGACACATCTGGAGTTCTCTCTTACAACAAGGCATTACTTGTAACAGGACTATGTATCAGACTTGTGTAGCAGTATATTGAATGTGTGTGTGTGTTTGTGTGTGTGTGTGTGTGTGTGTGTGTGTGTGTGTGTGTGCACAGCTATGTGGGCATATCTGTATAAACGCACACATACTCATTCATTTTCTTGCTTTTTTTTTCCAACACGTAATGAGGCAGCAAATCAAAATACGACAGAAGGAGATAGAGACACGGGGAAAAAAGCATGATTAATTACTATTTACATAAATCCAAGCTTTAAAAAACGTGCAATGTCAGCCTCCTTAACCTACAATAATAAGAGGGAACTTGTCCTTGAGATGTGCATTAGGAACCATGCAACACACCTCCAGGTTTCTCAGATTGCAGTTAACATTCTAACACATAATTGAAGATTTTGACTAATACACCGCAATTATTTTTGTTTTTTCACAGCTTATCATAACAGGTTACAATTCTGTGTTTTTAATGATAGTGTGTGATATTTGATCACAAATTGTGACTGAGCCTGACATATTGTTAATACACAAGTCTACACACACTACTACTCAGCCAAACACACTCTAGAGCGCTTCCTACTTTCAGCAAGATTGGTGTTCTTGCCAGGATAGAGAGGTTTGTCCTGGCAAATGAGAGCAGAGAGAAGATTGTGGATGGGTGAATGAGAGACGGAAAGAGACAGTGTTGATTATATACTCAGGCTGTGAAGTACCTGCAGGCGTGCGTGTGTTTGTGCATGATTGCCTTGGAAAAGCTGATGGTGGTGGAAAAATCCTATTTCAGTTTCAAGAGTCAGTGTGTGCCTTATTTTGCATATGCCTATTTCCTGCTAAACACCCACCCACACACACACAAGCAACTGTGTAACAGTCCTCAACAAGACAACAAAGTAGAAGAGAGCTCTCTTTTGACCACAGCAAACTGTGCCCAAGCACAACAAACAGCGGTCTACTGCAACAATCTGCCTTTGTCTTTCTGTCTCCGTCTTCATTCCCGCTTTAACTCTCACATACTGTTCTCATAAGGCCTTGAAATTATTCTCTGTAAATCTGCAGCAACAAAATGAATGGCTCATGGCTCATATCTGACTAATTCCACTTTTCTGCTTAATATATATTGAAAGACAGTGAGAGAGTTTAACAACTTTTCACAGCCACGTGAATGAATTCGGACACAATCCTTAGTTTAACCATTTTCCTCCCGTGAGTAATAGTAAGGTGGTGAACATCATCATCCCATAATTGCACACAAAAAGGGTATGAGGCACAGTCAATCCTCAATTCCCTGACAGATTAATGTGATGACATTAGGAGTGCACGTACTGCTGTGGTTTTAGTGATGTGAAAAAGGATGAGTTTTAAAAGCCACCTAAAACACCAACAAGTCCTCGTTGTGATTATTTCCCTTGATACCTTTTCTTTTACAAAGCACGGAGACAAAACATCTTCAGTTTTCTCCCGTTCCCTTGTGTTTTGTCTTTTTATGTTTGTTTATCCTAAACTTGGTACCCAATGTTGTTGTAGTCTTCATCATAACATGCACATCACTAAAAGTAGTTTTACCAAGCTCTACTTTAAATTCTGTTTAAATATCACAGACTGTAAAGTCAGTGGGTCAACATCAACATCTTGATTTGCATCAAACTGAAGCTATGACCTCCAAAAGTAAACTTATATTACATGATGAATTGTATTTTAAGTATTAAAAAGAAAAGCTTTAAATTGAGATAACTTGAGTTTGTTTTCCAAGTTTGTCCACTCCCTGTTATCTCTACCGTCCAAGCATCTCTGCTGCAGGATTAGCTGGGCGGTTGCTGGAGTTCCCCGTGCTATTTCCAGAATTATCTCTTTGTCCTTGCATAAACTCTTGCCTGTGGCCACTATCCGCACCCATTCAGGACCAAGGCAGGTGCAGTTTGTCTGCGTGTGTGTGAGTGTGAACATGCCTTTGCCATTTACAACAAGGGATAAAATGTGTGTCTGTAGAACAGTTATTTTAATCTGAAGGACAAAGGCAAGGGGCTTTATAGATTATTCATTTCAAAGTGACAGACACTACTTTCTGTCTGATGTTTCAAACTTACACACAACACACACACACACACACACACACACACACACAAAGTGCAAATCCACCCACAGTGGGAGTGTTACAATGGATGATGTTGTCTGTTGGTGTGGAGGGGGGCCTGTGTTTTAGTTACTATAAATGAGTGACGACCCAATTACTGTCCCACTTCCCCACTAGGAGCAGACGGTGAGGTTAGACATCTACCAACATTCCTTTGAGATCTGAAACTGCTAACAAACACACACACACACACACACACTCATAAACAGTAATAAACGTGCCACACTATAGCAGGTGAACTAGGCGGTCCTCACAGGAACAGAAATGCAAACACTCTCACACTGTCTGCTCCCTTCCTATTCCCATTTTTCTCCTCACCTAGCCAGGCCCATGCAGGAGTCCATCAGCGTTGAGGAGGAGTTGAAGTATTCTCTGGCAGCAGCTAATACCAATTCTACGCTCTTATCATAGGCCACCCTCAGAGCGTAACCTTTACCCCGAAACGACAAGCTGACGGGAATATCTTGGCTGACCTGTGAGCAGTAATTTAAAATCACAGGTGAATGAGACTGCAGCATTTAAATGTAGCATTAATGTTGGGTTCTGGTTTGAGGAAGCAGGTCATATGAAACGTACCTTTGAGCAGTGCATAAGCTGCCCGGCCAAACGTATGTTTTCCACATGGCTGGAACAGAGCAGAGACTCGACAAAAACCTGGAACAGTCGATAAAGGAGAGTTACGATGAGGGAGGAGAGTATTTAACTTCAAAGAAGCATTGAAGATTCCTTGATAAGATGAGTTTGAAAGACCATTTTATGCATGTTGGTCATTATGAGTGTATGTCTGATCAACTAAGGGCTTAATGTTTCTTCAGTGTCTTTTTCAGCAATGCTTACCTGGTGACATGTCTCTGCTTTTAAACAGGTGTAGACATTCTGCTGCATGTCAAGCAAATCCTGCAGTAGACCTTTCCATACTGTCTCACTAACCGGAGGGTTTCTGCAGACACACACATAGACCCATGCAAATATACTTTATATACATACACACTTTGTAATTGCCTCAGTACATGCACAAATGTGTGTGTCCATACTTGCGTCCAGTGTGGCGACACAGTTTTACCATCAGCTGGTGGGCTTCCTCTTCGCTGTTCTGGCTGCTCTTCACGTATGAGATGGGCTTCTGCAGGCCGTGTTTCTCCAGTATTTCCACCACACTATTCAGCAAAGGCAGAGGTAAATAAATGCATGCATACATTAAATATGAGCACCACATTTAGCCATGCATTTAATCATAAAAACACAGACAGGAAATCTCACAACACAACCAGACAGAGTGAGGCACATTATTACCAGACAGGATGATTGGGGTAAAACCGAGGGAGTACAGAGGAGAAAGACGGAAGATGTGTAAGCCCTAAGCTGTTTATTATTTTGGCAGCAGAAAGCCATTTGCAAGCCACAGTGCAGATGGAGAAAGTGTGGAGCGAGACTCAAGAGCGGCGTGATAAACTGCACACCAAGGAGACGGCATCTTTGGGTAAGTGTGTGTGTGTGCGCGCGTGTGTGTGTTGGCTGGGGATTAGCACGGCATCTCAAGTCTCAACAGGGTCGTGATGCTACGGATGTTCACTCTCTGCTGTAACTCATTACCATAGTAAACAGGTGCTCGTGTGTATATGGGTTGTGTGTGTGTGTGTGTGTGTGTGAATGTGAGAAAAGGACAGAGTCAGACGACAAGGCATGATATTTACAACGTGTGTGTATGTGCTTGAACGTGTATGTCGGGTGCGTCTGCATGTCTGCACATTAATGTAGCAGCGAGTGGTCATGCCAACAGCTAGAAACAGCTTTTATTCTAGAGGATCTCCGAGAGCAGACACTTCCGATTTACTCTGACTCATCTCTGCGTGTTTCTGCGTCAGACTGCTTCCGCACAAAATATACATGAGCACACATTCCAGCCTCCCTGGGGCGTGATTGTCAATGTGTGTGCCTATGTGTAAATATGTGTCTATTTGTCTGAAAAAGCCAACGTGAACATAGGCTTTCCTGCTGGTGCCTCCTCCTCCTCCTCCTCATCCATATTCCCATTTCCCCCCAGACTCCCACTCGCCCCCACCTTCATCTCCCTCCTCTTTTACTTCCTCCTCATCACCTCCCTGTTCATAAGTTCATCCTGAGGGGAAGGCTGGGAGAGGTGGAGACAGAGCGAGAGATGGTGAGAGACATGCAGGTGATTTTAACCTCTCACAGTGAAGTAGCCCGAGGCTTTCTGATTACCAGGAGACACGCTGTGGACCTTTGATAATGGCAGCGTCTGTGCATGGATCGCAAGTGCACTCGCATTTCATCCCCTTCTTGGTATTTTCCATCACAGCCATAATGGTGGAGGGAAGATAACTAGAAATGCTATGGAGATAACATTTCTCTAGAAATTCGGTGTTAATCACCTAATAGAAGTGATGGCGTCTTCAGCACCATTGGATGGAATAGAGATGCATGGACGGCGAGCTGGGGTGAATATGTGCACCACAGCTCATCAGCTAAGCTGAGCAGAGACGAATAGACAGACAAGAGGAAGAACAGTTGTAAATGTACCTGAGGTGCTTCTCAAGTCTGTCCACCTGATCATGCAGCGAGGCGGTGATGTCCGTCTCTGATCTGGAGGTGAATTAAGCACACAAACAACACAAACATTCAAGCATTCACACACACACACACACAGAGAGAGAGAGAGAGAGAGAAGCAGTGTAGTTAATATATCTTCATTTCATTACAAAAAGGGACTTAAGGTACAACATCTGAGTAGTAGCGTTTGCAAAAACGAAAGCGTGTGCAGTACGGAAGGGAAGGGTTTTATTTAAGGGTTTAATTTAAAAACGTGACACAACAATGATATTTTAGATTATTCCTCATACGTTACATTAGGTTGTGTTGGCGTGCGGATTACTCTGTTGAAGCGGAGACACGGTGTGAAAGTGGAGACGCCTGCATCAGAATTGGGGGTGAACGTATCGTATCGCATCAGTTGTAGCTGCACACATCTTTAATGTATTGGATCATTGGCAATGTAATGAGATACGTATTGCATCGACCTCAGTGCAGCGATTCACAACCCTTGTGTGCAGCGTAGGGCTATATCTACACACTGTACATAATGCATTTGTGTGTGATGCTCACTACTGTGAGGAGGTTGGACTGATTCCACTAAAACTAAACTCACTAAAAATAAAATCCCATGATGCTTTGCCTTGAGGCAAAGGATTCTGGGTCAGGCTGAGATGTCCCCCAATAGAGCACTGACCCTGATGAAACAACCTTAAATGTTTGCATCAGCCTGTGCAGGTGCACAAGTCTCTGTTTGTGAACCTCTCTTTCTCTTTTTCTCACACACACGTCCACATTTTGTTGAACTCTCAATAATTATGTTGCATCTTTATTACTCTTACTCTTCGCTCCCCCTTCCTCTCTTTTACCATCTAATCCTCTGCCTGTTTCTGCAATTTCCACTCTCTAAGGGTGGATGCACATTACATTATTCTGAGCAGATTTAGACCTAATTAAACTGTCTCGCACAAATTTAGAAAACTTGTTTGGAACTAGGAAACTACCTGACTACTAAATACATGTATAGCTAGGCCAGGAAGGCAATTTTAGAGCTTAAGATGTCAAATGAATGAGAGAAATGAGACGTTGAAGACACTGCATACACAGCAATAGAGTTCTGCAGCATAATCCAGAGAGCATACGCCAGCAGGCTGTCTCACATGGTCGAATGTTCAGTAAAAAAAAAATGCAGCTCTGTGCTGATTACAGTGGCAGAGTCAGAGATAGACAGTGGTAGCGAATATCACTCACAAGAAAATTAAACTGTGAAACAACGTGAATGGAGTCCATGCAGACAAATGTTAACGCATGAGCCCAATGAACACTCCAGATCTTAGACTTAAAAGAGAAAATATAGGTATAATTTTTCCACACTGCTATACATTTCATTTCTTCAGCCTGTTATGGAAAAGTTAGCAGTTTGAAACTTTCTCAAAGCCCAACTACAGTGATGGAAATTTACATTTACTAGGAGTCACTGGTATCTCAAAAATACATCAAATATGCATTTTAACCATGTTTTCCATGGAAATTCACAGTGGGAACCGGTGTCTGTGTCAGTTGGTAGTAATAGTAAGATAATGATAGTAGTCAGTTTTACACGTCCCCAGATGATCCCAGAGCGGCAACAACCAACAGCAGTTATTAATAACAGTCAGGATGGACTAAAAAAAACACCAGTTACTGCTGATACTGGTTTGCAGCAGTGATAAACTATGGACCTACTACTGGACCTACAGTTTCAGTGGGTTGTAAGGATAAATTCTCTAAATAGGCCGATTTCTGATAAATGCTTTAAGAGGTAAGTTTACTGAAAAACTGTTTATTAATCTTAATTTTTACATTAACACTACATTTACACTAATTACATCAGGGTACTGCTTCTAAATTGAAAAGTTTCTCATTGCAGTGGGACTGTAAGTTCTGTAGTACTGAATGGATCTAAACTCCAAGCAATAGTGCCCCATCAAAGTCTATAAATGTGTCCAGTGAGATATACGGCACTTGCTTACGTCGATTTAATTAAAACGCTGAAACATTTTATGATATGTGGACCTCGGCTCTTACAGTTTTCGAAACAGTTTGGAAGAATGTAGCTGGAGCTGCACAGATCTGCTCAAGATGTCTCGAGCTCCTGCTGTGATTGTCACCTAAGCAGGTTTATTTTTAAACCTAATCTCAATTTAACATCTTAGGTTCTTGTGTGAATTTGACAATGCACAGTACAACAGATATCATGTAAAGTAACTGCACCTGCATTGCAGTGGTTTTTGTGTCAATTTATAGAATTCGTTGAATCACTTTCAAAAAAAGATATCAGTGATGGGATGGGAGAAAAGAAGACCACGGTTCATTTTCAGTCAAATGAAAATAGGAAATGAGGCACTACAAAAAAACAAGATGAACTCCTTTTAAAACATTTAAGCTATTCTAATGCTCTACTTGGGCCATTGTACCTTATGTTCTCTCTTTCTTCCTCTCTGTGTATCTGAAAAAATATGTGCTTTCACTCACTCTCACATGAACAACATTATCCACACAGCCTTTGCTATTATGCTTCTACTTAGCCAATTTTATTTAAATACTTTATTCATCAGGAAGCCTGCCCCACATTCCATTCTACAAAATAAAATGCGCTTATATGCTTAAGTCCATCCGTCCATTATTGCATTCCTAATCCAAATTAAATAATTTGTAATGGAGGATGAGAGGAGTGGACAGGAGTGAAGAGAAGAAGAATAAGACTGGGAAGACACAGTAGAGGCTGCACTTGGGTTACCTGTGCACACAGGGGAGAAAGGGGAGAGAGAAGAAGAAACAAAAGGAGCAAAGGGGGGGAGACAGGAACAAAGGGAGCAGTTAGCCTTATTGATGGGTGGGAGAGGGTGGAAAGGTGGAAGGAAAGAAAGGAGCGTGATGTATTCTTGAGGATGATTCCAAATGATGCTGGCTTCTTATCTGAGAGATTCCACGGTAGTGTCATCTACGCAAATCAAAGAATGTATTCTAAATTGTGCGTGCGTGAGAATGTGGCTCTTTGAGGTGTGTTTGTGTTGCTAACCCGTAGCCCCTCTGTGGCAGACACTCCAGGATGTCATAACAAAGGCTGAGCTGATCGTCTCTCTCACAGCTGTAGATGCTCTCCAGAGCGACGGCCATCAGCTGGTCTGGCCCACCTATAATCTTCTGCTGGCACTAGCAGAGGAGAGGAGAGGAGGTCAATACTAATAGCGTGTGCAGCCTGCACACTCCTTTAACTGCTATTTCCTTAACTTTTACTTTGCTTTACGCCCGGGAAACAGCAGTATGTCATTTGCAGCTGTTTTGTGTTTTCTCTGTTCTTCACTTTCAGCTGCCTGAAGTTCATTCAGAGCTGTGCTCATTTAAGATAAACTACAATGAAATTTGCCTTGTCGGACCAACAAACACAATAAATTGAAAGCACACAGGGAATTAAAATCAGTTTAAACTAATTTCCTTCACACAAAAAAAGTCTGGATATAGTACTGTGACAAAAATCAATAACAGTTTAAAACTACCACCCAAGTACAATAGAAAACAGAGGGGAACAGAGGACGGATTGGAAACAGGGGCTGTTTGAAATTCACACAATAGTTGGTGAATATCTGTCAAACTTAAACGGCTATCAATTGATCATGCGTTCATTGTATTCAATATTCCTCTAACTCTGAGCCTGTGAGTGTAAGAGGTGTGTGTGTGTTCGAATGCATTAGTGTGATTGAACGTATGCTAGAGGGAGCCTGTATCCTGCATGAATGCTCTTTACTTTCTTACTGTTCTCTGTGTGTATGCGTGTATGTGTGTGTGTGTGTGTGTTACATGTTTCCTAATAGCCAACAGACCTGTCCTTGACAGTGCCCTTATGGGGTTATAAATATGGCATTTAATGTGCAGGCTATGACACTGGCCCTGACATCTTACAAACAGCCAAAGACAAAAAGTATGGGTGTGTGTGTGTGTGTGTTCATTTTACTTTCCATCCATTTATGGGTAGCCAAGTGTAACACCATCAACATCAACACTTCTGTGTATGTGTGTGTGTGTATGTGTGTGTAATGACTGTTTTCCAGTACTTACGTCAGGTTTAGAGTGCTGGAAAATAATGAGGGGTAAGGTGAGGTCTTGCTGGGCCAGGCTGACCAGGTACTCTCTGAGCAGAGCCTTAGCAGTGCCCTCTGTCTGCCTCTCGCAGCGGTGCAGGAAAGGCACCATCCACTGGAATGCATCCTTGATGTAACGCTCTGTGCTAGACTGGAAGTAGAAAGACATTTAGAGGCTTGAAACGAATGAGAAACCACTGCTGATTCAGCATTCTGTGCTGTGCCATGTGTAAGAAGGTATCAACAGACATACAGCTACCATTAACCACACAGCAGGGTCGCTTACAACCTGTCGTGTCATGTCGTGTTGTGTCATGTCATATGCTTATAGCTGCAGCTGCTCCATGATCCAAACAGCAGCTGATCATTACCTCCACCGAGGAGGTGATGTTTTTGGTTATGATTGTCTCTCTGTTAGCAGGATATCTCAAAACGTTATCGATGGATTCCAATGAACCTTGGGAAGAGACGTTTGGCAGGATGACCCCATTACATTATGGCTTATGACTTGTGAACCATAAGTCATAGAATCAAACTGTTTTCCCTCAAAGTCTTCGGGTCCCTCTGGATCCATTTCTATAGGCCTGCTTCTATTAGTTATTAGTTTTCACTATTTTGAACGGTTACCACAACAGTTTATTTTTTTGTATCTCCTCCTACAATTTGGAGTCATTTGTCACTAAATTTCACATGTAGAATGTCTGCAGCAGCCCAGACAAATGTTGAATTGTCATATTGGTTTTGGATATTCATTATCGTTTTGCCCTAGTTGGCCACCATCGCTGAGCTCTTGGGGCTTATTCTCTCCATCGTAACCAAACTTGGAATTGGACACGATACAATCAAACATTTGTCAACTGGCTTGTCATGGTCTACTTAATCTTTTGACTGTTCAGCCTTGGCAGAGGGATGAGCTCTGAGTGCCTCCTCATTTTTAATGTAAAAAACAAACACTGTTTTTTGTGTGTACAAAATAATTTAACCTACAAAGTAATATATACTAATAATAACTATGAAAGAACTATTAAGAATACATAATGTATAGTGTTAAATCTAGCCCCGCTCATGGTCTGCCACATGGCACATAGCCTAAAATCATGAATTTTAGCAAGACCCTCTATATCAGCCATTATGCAAATATCTTACATTACACCACACAGTGTACAGTGAGCATCAATATATTTAAAAAGATGACAGATGTTTTAGGGTTTATATACTGTGACAAAAGTGCTGAATCGCTAAGTGCTGTGCCAAGAGCATAAGAAACTCAATGGTGAAGCTTCAGAGGAGAAATGAGTCAAAACTGGTTGACATGATAGAAAGTGATGGGAAAATAGAATGAAGTCCAGGTACAGCAATGCCAGACTTATGCTTCAACTCAAGCTCTAAGCCTAGCTCAGGTTTTAGCCTGTGGAAGAAACTTTCCAAAAATGCTAGCGTGAGCAGAATCCACAACCATTTTTAACAATCGATTGAAGATTCACTTTTACTCTACGGCTTTCAGTATGACTAATGTGTCTTACCCACTGTCTTTGTCTTCTGTTAATTTCCTACCACTACTTGTAATTTTTCCATTTACAATTGTCTGTGAAGATTCTGAGTCATCCTAGTCATGGTTATCTAAGTTTATCCTGTTCTTCAGAACTGAAGAAGCCCCTTGGATGAGAGGCGAAACATCTTCAACAGAGTCCAGCTGCTCTCCATTCAACACTCCTTGGTTTTCCATTTTACTTTACTTTTACCTTTCAAAGAAAACCTATTTTGACGATAGTATGCAAACCGAGCAACATGGGTCTGACTGCACTGTTGCACTAGAAGCAGGAATATACAGTATGTGAGCATCCATATCATAAAATGAACGCAGGATGCATTCAAATGATGAACGCAACCTGACATGTTCAAACGTGTACGCTGTGTCTCTGTTAAAGAAAGATGAAGGCAAAGAGAAAGATTTGATCTTGATTTAGGCCGCACATACACACACGCACACACATATGCACTTACAAACAGTGTCCATTGGGAGACCTAGTCAAACAGCATGTGTTAGTGTAGCCAACAACATTTGTTGGCTGTCTGCCTGCATGGCAGAGCTTACTTGCAGTGATCCTCCCTGGCTAAAGCTGGCAGCCATTAGCTACAGTTTAGTGGACAGCTCAAAATATGTACTCCACGGGGACTTGTAAGTGTAGTACCAGGTACAGACAGGATTTTATGAGACTCTTACATTGCTGCATTTGGAGAGATGGTTTGTATCATGAGACATCTGTTCTGGGAAAATTCTGCATATTTTACTGTTTGTTGTTTGCCAGTGTAACAGAAGGTGAAAAAGCCACTGGTACACATAGTGTACAGCCATAATTTCCTGGCCATGTTTAAAATCAATTTTTGAAGATTGTGGTCACACAATGGCTATATAGTAATTATTATTGACATTATAACAATCATAGAATCTATATACAAAGGAAAGCCCCAACTACAGTATATTAGGCATTGTGGGCTGGGAACATGCTGCATAACTCAAAATAAGTATGGTGGTAGGTGAGAAATTGCTTTGTATTAATGACTCTTTTTACACTTGGTTTATATAAGAATTCAATCAAGAAACCAGTAGAATCTCAGTGATTACCAGTACCATGGATGTTATGTTTTTGTCTCATTGGCAGGACATCAAAAATGTATAAGAAATATTGTAAAAGTTAAAAAATTCTAACATCACAATTTTTTTTGGCTAAAAGGACAAAAAGTGGAAACTTGTTTTACATCAGTGTTTAGGGCTGTGTGTCTAATTATCTGGATCCTAACACAGAACAAACATTTCTTCAAATTGCAATTTTAGAAGATTGTTTGTCCCCGGAGGAGGTAACTGTTTGATATCCGCTTTGTGTTTTTAAACGTGAGATTTTCATCATTATTAAATCTAGTCATTGAAAACATATATCGCAAAGGGAAACTAATTCCTTATGACGAAAATTTGTCACACCTCACCTACTTCACTCACCCACTTACCTGTCTTTCCACACGATAAATTTCAATCCGTCTACTGGTAACGGAACATATCATGGAGTAAATCTGGCTCAGACAAAAAGGTGAAAGGCGACAATCTCCCAGCATGCCACTTACATTTTTCATCAGCAGACAGAGCTTGTCAATGTGGCTGAGCTGCTGCAGATCTCTTAGTGTCAAGTTTAATTCACACGATGTCTCATACACCAGGGTTTCCATGGTGACCAGGTCATCACACAGCATCTCCAGGTCTGGGATCTCCCGCTCCTTCCCGAGACGCACCAAGGACAGGGCACAGTCCACCTAATGGACAGGTAGAAATAGCAAAACAAAAGAAAAAAATTGTGAAGACACAGGCCCATCAGTGAACATATCTCCTCACTCCGACCCCACCTACTGAGTGATAACCACATATTATGACGAACTAACTAACTTGTTGAAATGTGTCAATTAGATGTAGGTGACTGGCATTGTCCAAAAATTATTTGACAAGTAATATAAACCTGTGTTTACTATTTGAGATTATCCTTTATAATAACAAGTGGTTAAAAGGTGAGAAAATCTAATTAATTAATTGCACACATTTTTTGCTTGCAGCCTGATAAAAGTGGGAGGCCAAGGATTGTCATTTTGTATCCCAAGTATTATAGAATGGCAAGAAAATACCTTGTAAACAAACACACTCATTGCCAAACCTGCAGTGCACAAAATCGTCAACATCACAATAAACCAACCAATCCACAAACTGAAAGCTTTCAATCATTACTGATATCCAATCGTTATGCCTGTGACAATAACACAGCAAAGATTTGGGCTCCCTGCGCGTATGATCGATACAATTCTATCCAGAAGAGCAACCAATCACTATCCGACCACCTATATATACGCTGGCAACACGCCCGGCCAATCAATGTCCAGCCACAGGTGGCTGGACATTGGTAGCCAATCAATTGCAGATACCGCTGGGCCCTGCAGTGATGATTACTTTCTCTCTACCCTATAGAGCGCACGACATTCTGCATGTAGGAGAACACATGCGCACACACACAGACACACACACGGGGTCTGCAACCTTGTCATCTTTAAGTTATCTCTAAGCATTTCTTGCTCAATAAATAATTGAGTGCACAAATAAGAGCAATATGAAGTCAAATCACCTTGAGTTGGAGTCTGAGCAATTAGATGCAACAAGAGAGAGAAGTTTATTGATCTATCTTTGAGTAAAGATCCTCTCTGTTCCCTCCATCCCTCACTCATCCTCGCGCTTCCCCCCCTCTCCAGAGATAGATTCCCCAGCTATCTGCAGACAATTCAGATGTTAAAATCTCACACTTTTTAATTACAGCTTCATCTCCACAGATTCCCTTATTCTCCGGGCTGTAACACAAGTTGTATCGTCTGTCTCCCATTCCCTCTCTGCTGTCTCCTCTCCATCTCAGCAGATTTGGGTTTAATTTTCCAATTCAATTTCATCATCTTTGTCTCTCGCTCAACCCTGTCTCAGTCATTACTTTTCACAACTCCGGAACCCCTTCTACAGTGCTCAATTTTCATCATCCTCTCCTTCTTTCCTCCTCTGGCTGACGTCTGTCACATTCACTGTGGATGGAATCCTTCTCTGGGTCTTTACGTTCTCCCTCTGTCCGTCTCCTCTTTGTTGTCCAAAACCACTCACCAACTCCTATTACATGCCATTTTGTTGTCAATAGTGTTTCAAACAACACTTTTCTTTAATATCCCTTATTTCTAGCCCTTCACCTCCTTATAACCTGTGATTTGTCTGCACACAGACAGCTCTTTCCTGTGATTGCTTTCTTTTTCACCTCAACATCTGTTCCACTTGTCATCCTCTCTGTGTTTGTAATACTAACTACCTAACCGAGGCCCACTGTTTATCTTCCTCTCATTTCCTCTAATTCCGATTTTCTGGAACCCTTTTCCCTCTCTCTCTCTCTCCCCTCTCTCTGACTCATTCTGCCAATGCTCCTGTTAAACATCTTGGTCTTTCACCCGCTCAGCCACTAGTTTAGAACACTCAAGTCTCCTCTGATGACGATCCTTTTAATCAAACCCCATTTTCTTCCATTAAAATGCTCTTCCAAGCATAAACATGGCCAGATGATCGGAGGGGGCTACAAATGAGAGAGAACAAATGAAATGAAGCATCAGGAAACAGGAATGTGCTTGGCAAAGGCAGCTTAAGAGTCTGTCATGTCCTTCTGAGGGTCTGTGTGTGAGAAAGTGGGTGAAAAAACAAGAGACATGCGAGTTAGGGATGTTCCCGTGAGGCCATCCTGGAATACTCTGAGCGAGCAAAATGAGATGAGCCCTAATTAAAAAGGAGCAAGGAAAAGGATGAAAGAAAATGTTGGTGTGATTTCTAGAGATTAACAAAAACACAGTCCACACACACACACACACACACACATTCCCGCTCAGTTTCTCTCTCCCAAATGGACGATGAAAAGCAAAATCCTTCAGTCGTCTTCAATAAAATAAGCAATGGAACTGCAGATCTGTCCGTCGTCAGCCAAATGAAAAGGAAGAAATGGGAGAAATGGAAGGGAAAGATGTGACTGCGGCCTAGTTAGTCCTTTCACAAACACAAAGAGAAAGCTGTGACAACCTTGATCCATCACACTGAAGGAGACAAAGAGAGGACAGCGGCATGGTGTGGATAGTGTGAGTGGAGAGTGGGCAGCCCCAGCAGATACATCCCATTACTTCACTAAACAAGTCCCATCATGTCCCATTTTACAGCCACGGCAACAGAACACAGATGACAGAAGCTGTGGACACTCTTCATTAGAAGTCCATATGGTAAATATGATAATGACTGTCATAGACGGGATCAAAGTGACCTTGACTGATGGATGCTGGCAACATCTACTTCGCTGAATCCCAGCTCATTTTGTGGTGTCACATTTTTCTACCCCAATCATCTAAAAGTGCGCAACAGCAATTACCCTCTCACTTGCCAGCTGCCTATTACTCCTTTTTCTGTAGTCCAGTCAGACGCTTCTATCAAACAGTACTTCGCAGCACAGGAAACAAAACAGAGTGTGAAAAATTGTCCACCACAATGTACTCAGTAAGGGCTGCTTTGATGCCTCAGACTGACAAAAATGAATGGCTCTTCCAGGGTGAATCGCATGGTAACGCTGGAGAAAGTGAACAAAACTTTCACATTTCTCCAAGAGTGAGAACTACAGAAGCTGTTGAGAGCTAAAAAGCCCTCTTAAGTAAAGCCTCTGTCGCCATGGCAGCAGGCTGTCTGATGCTTTGATTCTGCAGAAAGAGTTGCGCTCTGCTGAAATTTTTAAGACGTAATTGGAAGCCTGCGATGATAAAAGAGCTCTTACCTGTCTGGAGCAGGAATCAATATCCCGTGCTCTTCTCTGGTACCAGTCGGTCAGCAGCTGGATGGAGGGTGCGGCTGTACGGTACATCAGCAGCTCCGGAGCCTGCTCATACAGGAAACTGTCATCATCGTGCAGGGTCTGGTCCAACATCACTCTGAGGAAGACAAGGTTAAATGGAAGGATGGAAGTGTTTGTATTGACAGGAAGTTGTGCTTACATCCATGTTGGTCTGTCCTTCTGATTATCTTCAACATTACTGGAGACATTACAAGCCAATTGAATCTTGATGAAAAAGAAAGGAAGAGCCCCCTCATCTTTTGCCGTTTAGTAACAATTCTCTTTTTTTTGGTTTCCGTTGTGTCTGTCTATATCCATCCATAGATGCCTGTGTCCATTTGCAGCTAACTAGATATTGCATAATAACAATCACCCCCCTTACATTTTCATTCTGTTCCTGTCCGTGTCTTTTGTTGTCACTGTTTTCCTGCCTGTGCTTATGAGCTGCTGTGACTTGAAAATTTCCCTGGTGTGGGATCATTAAAGTTCATCTTATTTCATCTCATCTCATATCTCGTCAGTGTAATTCCAATGCTTGTGTGTAATACGAATTTCAATGTACCCAGCATTCATCCCACATTTGCCTAAAAAATTCAATACAATAAAACAAAGTGATATAACGATTCCACACCAAAGAGCAACAGAAAATAACTTACTAAATAAAGGTGTAATTTGAAGCTGGACTCTGTACAGAGGCAGGCAAATGACAAAAATTGACAAAGCCGTAAGCTTTGTTACTAGTCTGTATTGTTATGGTTCTACTTACCATTTGGATAATGGGATGTTATCTTTTGTTTTACATAATGATGTCAACATAAGCATCTGTCCTGTATGGAACATAAATTTTAATAGTGCTATACTACTGGAGGATTTGGGTGTGTAGAGAGTTTATGATCATAATACTCGAGTACTGTGTAACCCTTGTGTATTGTATCTCTTTGTACAATGCCATCATTATGTTTATGAGAATGGTGATGTCAACTGTTAACCTGCACTCTTCTGCTTCACACCAGTCCATCTCTCTGTGTCTCTGCTCATCCCATGGAATCAACACCAATTCACTGCTGTCATCAAGGCTGTGGAGGAGGAGAGGACACAAAATGATGCAAAATGGCAGAAACATGCCAAGACAGAGAAAACCATAGAAACAGAATAAGAGGAGAGAGGAACAGAGAGAGAACAAGGCCAAAAACCAAGAAATAAACTGAAATCATCCCACACACTACCTACAATACCACCTATAATGGTACAATGCTGTAATAGAAGCAGATAAATCAGCAAAGACTTGTACCTTATCAAACTACAAACCGTCATAACTGTAGACAACAGTTGAGAGGCAGAAACATAAAGGAAATTGAAAAAATACGGCAAAATTAAGACAGAAAAGGTGGAAAATGAAAAATAAACAACTCTCAACTTTCACAGGGAGCCTGAGTCGAGCCTTTGTGGTAAATAGTAAGCACTTTTATTTTTTAAATGCCAGTGTGCTTTACTTGTCTACTTGAGCATGACAGTAACTGAGGGAGATAAATGGGGAACACACAAGAAATAAAATCAAAGTGAGGAATGACTCAGTGACCTCGTGAGTCAGTGCTGACAAGATTCAGACACACGAACAAATGCACAGAATGCACATGCCCATACAGAGATGCAGAATGAAAAAAAATCTTCTGTTATTCCAGGATTAATGCATTTCTTCCGGTTATCTATTTGTCTGTAGACAGGAAAATGTGTACTGTGGCTGTAAAACTCTAGGAGATAGCGTGGGCTACAAATCATAGATAGCTTTAGTAAAGGCTGATTGCATACACACTGCTGCGGTTTTTAAACATGGCCATAAATTTCATCCAGGCACAAAATAAATAAGGGTTTTCAGGTAGGAAATGTGATTTATGTCATCATGTAATGGTAGGGGTTGTGTTTTTTGTTTTTTTTTACCAAAACTCACACTTATCCATTAAGATTGGAATTGTAACACTTGTGCTGGCAGAGATGGAGGAGTCTCACCTTTGCTTAAAAACAGCCCCAGAAACTAAACTTCCATTACATGCCTGCTTCATTCTCTTTTGCCAAACCCCCTGACTCTCCTGCCTCATTAAATGAGAGTCAGCTTGGAGGATGGAAAGTAAATATTGGTACGAGACTTAGATATTGATGGGATGGGAATGAATTATTCCATGCTTGCTCCCCTAATCTACTTCACATGAGCTTGAGAAAGGCAGAGAAGCAGAGAGGGAAGGAGATGAACATGCAAATCAAAGTTGGAGCTGGCATTTGAGTTGAATTTGTATCTCCACTGGGCAAAGCCTTTCAATCTGCAATCAAATTCCCGACAAAATATCACTATTCTGCATTCTATCTTCGAAAAAACTGCAGGTCATTACAGGAGAACGTTTCGCCCGTCCAATGGAGTCTTGCCTTGCAACAGAGAACCAAACAGATGGCTTGAACCACCGCCGTCTGCTGCAGTGCAGAAGCGACTCTGTTGGAGCAGCAGTTGGTGCTCGCAGGCTGGGGAAAATAGGAAACTGCCCTACAGCGGCAGAGCCATGATGGATGCCCACTGCAGAGCTACAGCCACCTGACCTCCATACAAACACAGGCATGGCTAATAAAACGGATCAGTGGAGGAATGTGCGTATGTGAAGGAGTACGGGGGGGAGGGGTAAAATAACATAACTGGTTAAATATGCTGTGCATGTTTACGCTCATGACTTCTGCAGCGCGTGGTCTTGTTTACATGTGTTTCAAGGTGAATACATGAAAGTACTATTTGAGTTTGTGAAACTGGAGCAGTGGCAAGAAAATAGACATGATAGTGATTATAATTATATAGTGAGAAGTGGGGGCAAAGAAATGCGTGGGGATAGATTAATGAGAAAGCAATGAGTGCAGACAAAGTAAAAGGAGAGGAAACACAAAGGTGCACCAGGAGGCTGCGCTCATCACTAAATCCACACTGTCACCTCTATTAGTGAACATAAAGGGGTGAGGAATGACTGCTTTCTCTCCTCCATCATCTCCCTCTAATATATCCTCTGCCCAACTCCCCTCCGTCTGCTTCTTCATGTCGAAGCCGAAATGTAAGGTGAGTAAGGTGAAAACTAGAGCAAAGCCTCAGCATGAGCGGTCAGTTGCAATCAATCACAGCACAGGTGTAGAGTGAATGAATGAATAAAAGCTGTTGTTTTTCAAGCCATACATATACAAACATAGGCTCCCAATATCTAGTGCCGCCAGGAGTAACTGAGCAGAAAATTCAAGATGTTTGGAAGTTCTGATTTGGAGAAATGGGGAGAAATAGAAATCAGTCCGACTGTATGTTTACATGCACTTTATATTGAGGCATTTACTGAGACGAGACTGACTCTCGACCAGGTTTAAGGTAAAAGCAATACTTAATTGGAGCAATTGGCAGAGAGTCCACCAGGTTGGGAAATGTATGTATGAGGATTACAACGCCTATGCCTGAGTAAATCGAATTACAATCGCATAATCTAGGCCTGATGAATTAAGTAATACACTCATGACGATACGCTGACTCAAATGTCTGAATCAGCATCTAATCGAAATTAATGTGCCTGTAAATATACACGTTTACTAGAATATGAGGAAGACAACAGCGTAACCAGCAAAACTAAAGTCTGTGTCAGTGAACAACTGCGGACTAAATCAGGGAATTATTTTCACTATTATCACTGGACAAATCAAATTCATGTCCAATATGCAACTCCATCATTGGCTAAGAATTCATTAACAATTCCAAGCAAAAAAGACAGATTGCGATGCATGATAAGTGTTACTGCAGCAAGTGACATTTGGACTTGTTTGCATATCTTAAGCATTTAAATTACAATAACTGAGACCACAAGCACATGCACCTGTGTGTGTGTGAGTGTGTGTGAGTGAGCGTGTGCGATGGGAATTACAGTACTACACAATACAGTCACATGCTCAGTTGTTGTAACAACAAAAAAGGCAACATTACTGTATTACCATTACAGCATATTTAGATTGCATCTGAGAATTGTTTTATTCAAAAACCGATAACTTCAAAGTGTTTAGGACTCATTCTGCCTTTTTTATCGAGTTTCCTTCGACACATCTTAATAAAATCTTACACTGCCTCATTAATTTACAATAGGGTTTTGAATAAATTATAATGCTGAATACTTCACAGTAGACAAGATTAACATGGAACATTGTGTGGTTCGTATTTATAGGTAAGGTAAAACATAAATACTTACTCACTTGTCAGTGCATGTCAAAACTGAGATGGGGCTATTTTAGTGCATTTTGTGTTTTTCCTTGTTTGTTATCACAGGAAAATCTTCGTGGAAATCTCAAGTGAAATTGAAGCAGTAGAATAACAACAAGGCATCTACTTTGCTCTGAGTCATCAGCATCTGGATTCCCACTGAACCACATGTTTTGTGCACTGCTTTGAGGTAATATCGTAATTAATGCAGTTTTTCTGTTGTGTGTGTGTATTTCTGTATGTGTTTGTCTCACCAGGCTTCAGGCAGTAAGATGGTGTATTCATGTGGAGAGGTGGTTTCTGGGAAGTTGTAAAGGATAGCTAGCCGATGTTGAAGGAGTTCTGCTCCATGGTACGTGAACAGAATGTCCAGAGCTTGCACATTGCTTTCCTGCAGCAACATAACAACATAAACATATAGTAAACACTAAACAGACTCAGTGTTTCCAGTGGCTTTTCACTTTTAACTCTTATACAAAGAAACTACACGTCCCCCATTTTGTAACTGCATGAAAACAGCAGGCTCTCACACAATCAAATACAAGAAATGGCTTCAACTGTTTATTCTCGCTGGGTTGAGGTGGGATTAGAGGTATAAAGTAAATTGAAAAATACCATATCAGTGGAGAGGAGAAATATTGTGTTGTGGTCAGTTAAGGAGAACGAATTAAATTAAATCAACAGTAAAAGATTTTGTGTGTTTTTTACCCTTGCATAATTTCTCGCAGACAGAACGATGTTTTGGCTGCGGAACTTCTTAAAGAATTCTGCGTCGTATTTTTGCTCTGCCGCATGAGGACCTCCAAGTATCTCCTGTAGGGTAAATATGCAGAAAAACAAAAACAGGGAGATGTGAATAAGTACAGAGAGTGTGAACGATAGTGAGCTACAAAGAGGGGAGTCATTTGTAAAGCTGAAAGACAGGTTTTCAGGGAAAATGGTGGGACCTGATAGCAAGTCGGTCCTAAAGATGAGAGGAGAAGAGTGAGAAAACATTGTGAACGGTGGATGTGACTGCAAATGAGGAAAACGGAACAAAGTCAACAGTGAAGCTATTTAACTTTCTAGCAAAGCTGTCTTGTGCTTTTTGTTGTAAATTGTAAGTGTGTAAGTGTGTGCCTGTGTGCGCGTGTGTGCGTCAGAGGGGAACATTTGTTTATTTGTTGTCTTTGCCTTTGTCTCAGCCGAATTTGTGTGTGTCTATCGGTATAAAATTCTCTGTTCCATCCTTGTTCCCAGGGCCTGTGTGTGCGTGTGCGTGCGTCAGAGTATGACTTTGTGTGTCTGATGGATGGCCTGTGAATGGCCCATACACAGACGGCGCCAACTCAAGTGGGATGATAAAAACCCTAATATCATATTCATAGACAGACAGAGAAAATGGATCTGGGCAAAAGGAATCTGATGAGTGCTGCAGTTTCCATGACAATGTCCGAATAAAAAGCGAGACGTCACTCTGTTGGAGTTTACCATCTAGCACGACAAAAATCTCATCTTTACTCTCCTGCAAAGTATGACAAATCCAGAGTGCTGCGTGTAGTAGCTACTGTAGAAGTTAATGACTGTATCTACCTGAGCTGCACAGATCAATTACAGTGCAACTACAAAGACATGATTCAAAACCTGATATTTTGCCTCAGCTAAATAATTATCAAGCCATTTTTATTTACTTACAATGCCTGTCTTATCTCTACCTTCTACCACTTTTCATTATTTGTAGGATCAGAGAGGCCCTTGTTCTTGGGAAGAATTGGACATGAAAACGTTGCCAATGAAGCAACAACAAAATAAAAACATTAAATGTTGATAATTGAGCTTGTGTACTATGAAACATACAAATGAGAACCACTTACATGTACCGAATGACATCAGCCTTGAATGAGCTCAGTGTCTCGGAGTCTGACTAATCAGTTACTTAGGACAAGTGTCTACGATGACGACAACAATATGCTGCAATATTACTTTGAATAAGAATTTAAAGGTTGATCCAATCAAGTGAAAGTCATATTCATCCCTAACCAGACAATATGTGTGGAATTACATTTTTAGGCTGGGTAAGCAAGGCTACTTTCTGTGTTTCTGCAGGTGTGTGTGCTGTTTAAACGTCAATGCCTGGCTTCACAGGTAAGCGGCGTGTGCAAACATCTGCACTACCTAATTGGATGATTTAGGTTGGCGTCTAATTTTAAAGCTACTGATTTGCAGAAGATTGTATTTGTGTTTTGTACCTCTTCCTCGGCCTTGTTCTTGATATGCGTGTGTTTAAGAGTTGATGAAATAAAGGTGATCACTGCTCTTACCTCATATGTGGCCAGCCGATCCAGATATGAGAGTAGCTTCAGTCTGCTCCGGCACAGCTCTTTTTGCTCCAGAGTCAACCTAAACACAGGCAAACACAGATACACACAAGCAAATAAAAGCAAGGCAGCACAAACTCTTCAACACAACATTATAATTAGTGCAAGTAGCCCCAGTAGACCGATTTTCATACGGCAAGATGTCTAATCTAAGTCATCAGCTCGTCATCCCACATCTGTCTTAAATGCTGGCCATTGTAAAAATCATACTCAAAAACACTCAGTTGTCTAAGACAGCTGTTTTTTCCCCAATCCAAGCGGTTCCAAGCAGCTTATTGTTTTCTGATCATTCTTCAAAGATGTTGAAAAAATTTGGGCATTGTTGGCTTGAGTTTGTGAGGTGCGGACAGCTGCCTGAGTCAATTCAGCATTTCAGCTCGAGCTGAAAACCACCAGAAGAAGAATGACATAGTGCATTTTTGACACAACCTAGAACAAAAGAGGACAAAGTTCTTCAACCGGGCACAAAGAAAAAGATGGGACCAGGTGGCTCAGGAGATCATACAGTTGTGTTCTGTACCACCGCTGTCAGTTAAAATGCTTGGTAAGGTGTACAGGGATGAACACGATTGTCTGACCTTGCACCGTGTACACCCGCCACCAGGGGATTCATTTATGTAACTCGATCAGATGACTGCCGTGTTACCACGGAGTCGGTTGCTGCACACGGTTGGCTCGAACTGGAGAAGATGCTTTTGAGAATGATGAAATTTCTTCAAAACAACCAGTCCAAAATTGAACCACTCCAGCTGCAGATTGACTGTATATTATACAGCGTGTGCCCACAGAGGCCCATATCCTGTAATAATACTTTGGACTGATCACCATCACCAGCACCACATCGTAACGTCTAGACTTCATCATTTCCTAAGAGCAACAAATCAACTCCTTATGACCCAAAGACCCTGCGGCGTTATGTGATGGTGGTTGTCAATGAGGTGAAATATTGTCCGCTGTGAATGAAATCCATTTTCAGTGTCAGTTAATCATGACCACAAACGCCACACCACAAGGCTATATAAGATCTACCGATAATTCAATCGCTCGGGGCATGTCCGAGGGAAAACACCACAAGGCCCCGTCTCGAACACCCCCTAAATTCACACACACTCGGCAAATATAACATCTTTTGATGACATACAAACACCCTCCACTCTATCCGCACCTCTCATTACTCCACACCAAACCTAAAGCCCAAGAAATCAGCCAGACTGATCTGGGAGGTGCACTGTAAAAACTTGGCCCCGATCAACCGCAGTGGGACCACAGGAGATCTGACCTCTGCGCTGCTGTCTTAATCCCTAATCCCTCATTACAGAGTGCGCTATCAGGTCTTATCGGGGCTCCTCTACACAGACTAGCGGAGATTAACACTGGCTCAACACACTCTCAGGCACATCAAAGAGTAGCGGCTTAGCGCTCGTTCTAGTGGTAATTATTACTTTGCTCTGAAGAGGCAGAGCGGGGAAAGAGGAAGAAGAGGTTTGGCAAGGGAAAGAAGGAGTGAAGATTAAATTAGATGTTAGAAAGGGGCTTCCTGTCAGGTTATGTATGACGGCTCAATCATGTAATCTCAACATACGTCACAATGGTTGCCGTGCCTCAGAAGAACAACGGATGTTACTGGGCATTTTTCATTCTCAAATCCAATGAATTTTGGTATAACAGCAAAAAAAAAACAAGGGCTAAAGGTTTCAAACATTCTGAGCACCTACATAAATATTTGAACCATTACATTTATTGACTCAGGCACAATTTATATCTCCAAACACCAATGTGGTGCAGTAAGAATGTCCACAGGCAGACGAGCAGTCGGATGTTTAATTCAGGTGCAGCTCTCGCTTCTAAATTGCTAATCTTACGGCTAAAATTCACAAAGGTCTCAGACACATTTAAATAGTCAACCTGGTTTCACAACATGAGGACAGCAGAGTGCTGGCACCTTTTCTGCAAGTTTGTATTGGGTTTCTGAATGGCCCTTAGAGGAAATGGCAACTCAAGGAAAACATATGGGTACAAGAGGCCAGAATGAACAAAAAGCACTCTGCTGCACATTTAAATGGAGATTTAGGGCTGTACAATTTAAGATGTTTGGAACAAGACTGAGGCTTTTGTTGGCTTAGAATGATCAAACATGCAGTGATGTATATCAACATTATTTGAATAGATTCGAACAGGTGCGCCCGCACCTGTAAGTGTGTGTCTTTGTGCCTGTCTTGTATTTTCATCAGAATTGGAATACATAGAATACAACTGCACAGGAGGGGGATTGGACAGTATAAAAAGGCCAACAAACAACAATTACATGTACACAAGCACACATGCATACCCCCCCCACACACACCCACACACAGCATGTGGTTAAAATGATTATCACACTGTGTGACGGACAAAATTTGACTGCATAAATAGATAGAAAAACACATTATCTCATGCAGAGGCGTTGACACGCAAGTGCAGTCCACAGTAAAAGCATTCACACAACACCTCACACACACAAATTCACACGGTCAAACCCACACAAAGAGACCAATACTGGGGTGAATGAGAAAATGAGACTTCTGATTGAGGTCTAAAGAATCTCATCAGATAAGAGCATAAACGCCTTGAAACAGACCACACACGCTCAATCTTCTCTCTCTCTCGCTCGCACTCCCAACACACAGATTGACACGCAGTCGCACGCACACACTTATTGGTCCATCTTGTTGAATACTGAATGTCAGTGCAGCAGATATATTGGCCCTTGGCAGGTCCTGAATTGTACTTTATTATGCACTCACAGACTGAGAACGCAACAAGACAGAGGTAAGAATAAACAGCGTTGAATAAAGACAAGAAGAAGATGGTATTTAAGTGGAGTGACATTTTTACATAGATAATTAGTTACATTGATTAAATTAAATCCATGTAGCAGGTTGTTTGCAGACGTATGACATCCTATAAGTGATATATGAGAAGTGCAGTGATAAGGTGTGTGGCAGGACATTGATTAGTCATAATATGATTTCTCCCGGACATTAGACACTAATAGCAATCCTTGAACATCTCTTCTAAAAGCTGTTTGGATGGATGCTTACAGGGATAGGGATCAAGGACAATCACGCTGTGTTTTGCCGTGTTGCCTGGCGATAGAAAAATGGCCGCAAATTGATAATTTCTTGCAAGCGCATACCAAAGCACAAATACACACCAAGAAAGACTTCACAACACGTAGAGGGCAAGAGATGCAATTGGCCTGACAGTTCATAATTAAATCCTTATCTATAGACGGCATCATTACACACTTACGTGCTCACGCTCACCTACATGTACACAGTCATAAAAAAGCACACACACATGGGTGCCATCGGAGCAGCAGTAATCAATAGCATGCCATTTCTGTAATGGGGGTGTAGTTAAAAAGAAATTAAGAGAATTATTATCTGTCTCAAACCTCTACTGCAGGCCTGATGGCAGCGCGGTTAGATCCATTAGTAGGGGGACTCTGCGACCAAACATGGGCACAAGACATGTAAGGGACATGTGACGTGTATGAGCTGTCTAAGGAGAAAATTGAGGGGTAAACATCACTGGGGCTCAGTATTACAGTTTCTGTCCCTCATCAGAGTACAGACTGAGTAAGTGGAAAAAGGACAATAACAAGTATCCAGCTACTCAAGCTTTAAATACCAACAGCACATATAAGTGTGTTTGTGCATCTCTGCACGAAATTGTGCATGCATTAGGCTTGCGTATACGCAAATAAAATGCAAAAGCGTCTGAAATATGTTTTGTTTTAGTACAAGCAAATGTATTTGCATTTACATTCTTCTATTCTTGCACCTAATATGTGAGCACAGATTCACTTAAATTCCCTAATGCCAGTGGGTGTGTGTGTGTGTGTGTGTGTGTGTGGGGTGGGTGGGGGGGTTGTGGGTGTGGGTGCGGGTGCGTGTGCGTGCGTGAAATAGGTGATTAGTGATCTCTAAAGGGTTTTTCATTAGTCTTTCCCTGGGCACTCAACAACAAAAGCATAAATTACCTCCGGCAGATTACCCACTAATCTTCACCAGCAACCCCCCCATCTCTTATCCTCATTAATGTCCCTGTCTTTATGATGCCCTCTCCTGTCTCCAACCTAATCACAACGATCGATGTTACATTTGGCCGCCTTCCCCTTGTCTGTCTGTACTCACTAAATGTCTTAACCACATGTATCTCCGTTCCACCTTTCAAGAAATCTCATAAGAGTCAGCACAACCATCATTACAGTTGATACCATTGGAGTCAAAATGACTGAATTTAAACCTCGACGGGGCCTCTAAACATTTGGTAACAACCTGCTAAGAAGGCTACTTGTGTGGGTCAGAGCAAGGCTCCCTTCAGGTTCAATTTTTCCGCCTACCCGAAAATTGCTACTGAGAGCTGAAGGCTCTTTGCTCAGCTTGAAAATTTAGTGACAAAATATACGAGCACCTTTCCACTTTGAGGCAAAAACGACTGGCATACTGTGTAGGAGTTTTGTTCATAAAATGTGCGCTTCAATAATCGACTGAAGGACACTTCATTGGGGTAGATGCTTGAAATATAAGGGCTTGGGGCTGTATTGCATCCTCTTTGTAGCTTCTCAAGACTGGGCGCAGTGATTCCTGCTGTGATTTTCTCTCCTTTTCTTTTGTCTGACTTACTAATTTCCTGGCTAATCAACTGGTAGACTGACATGCAGGCTGTGTACCTGCTGAAGTCGACCTTGGCCAGAAGCTCTCCCCTCTTCCTGTTCTCTCTCTCTTTCTTCTTCTCCAGCTCCTCCTCCTCCGAGTGGATGTCTTCATAAGGAATGTCTTCAAGGTCGATGTCACCTGGCATGATGAATCTTGGCAACGGAATGGAAAATACACGAAGATGGTGGTTATTATGAAGAAACTGAACGAGGAGGGATGAATAAATCTCTGATAAGTGGAGGTGAGAGACGGATGAAAAATCGATGTATCTAAATAATTTACATGAAACAACAAAATCCACAATGAGATCTCTGTTCAGCTCTCCAAACTTTTGGTTCATACCATGCACAAGTACAATGTGTGTGTGCTTCTGGTTGTTTCAGATGCCCTACCTGCCCCCATCCTCTCTGTTGCCTATAGCGATGAGGGCCTCAAGGTCGGTTCCCTTAAGGCCATACTGCAGGAGCTCCTTGGCCGCATCAACATTCTCCGGGACACGCTCCACACACTCGTGCAGCACCCATGACCGCTTGCGGATCTTGCTCTGGGTGCAATACAGACGTAATATATTCTGTACTAAGGTAGGCAATGAGGCTGAGTTCAGAGGGAATGATGGGATAAAATGAGATAGAGACTGAAAAAGAGGGTGTCAAAATTTGCTACAAATTGGTAAAAATGATGCGTGAAATAGAGTGAGGGGTTGTGCTGCAGTTAAGTGTGTTCCCACTCACTCCCACTCAGACATATGCATTACTCAGACTCTCAGGTAGCTGTTGCTGCCATTCAGAAACCTCTCTGTCTCTTGTTCTTGTTTGTCACCCATCCTTTTATTTCTAGTTGTGTTATATTAGAACTATTATTTGTTGTATCTACTATACTGTATCCTATATACACTATTCACTGATTCTATATACCATGTCTACGTTTCTTTCTCATTCTCCTACCAGATAGTCTTGAATAGAGGCGATGCTGACAGTGCTTTTCCTCCACTGTCTCTGGTAGACAAGGTCAGAGTCCAGGTTATAGGCTTGGGCTAAAGACAGGGCCTCGCCGTATTCCTCATTGTCAATCTGTTGGACAAACACAAACACACACAATGAACTCATTTGAGAGGATGTCACCAATATATCTGTGTATTATTAGGACTGTTCCTGCTAGGACTGCAATTCACTGTAGAATACAACTGGGCAGAATCACCAACGTTGCACTGCAACTTAACTCTCTCTTGCCTTTGTGGTTGATGTGTTTTGTGAATAGACAAGTGACCTTGTGCAAGATACAGCACACTCGATGTCTTTCTGCACTACTCAACGGTAGCCAGTGAAAATTAAAACACATCATCGTGGACGTTACAAACCGGAGTTTTGTATTAAAAGATCTATTGGTACCATTTACTATTCTGCATCTTAAGTTATCAGCTATCTGCTGATTTGGCTGATTGACTTAAATAATCATTAGTTGGGATTTCTTATTGTGAGAAAAACTCTTTTCATGAAAACATAGTCAGATTATCTACATATACTAATATTGGCATCATGATTAATGATATAAATAATCAGTCGATAAATCAATCAAATCAATCAAATCAATAGTGACAGTGCTAAATGTTATATGTATATCATATGTACAGTATATGTGAGACAGTAAACCATAGGTACAAGCAACACAGAGGCATGATTTTAAGGCTATATACAGGTTTTTTCTATAGTTTTTTTTTATCAAAATGGTTACTTTCAAAACCAATAATGTGGTTACTGCAGTTATTTTCAAATATATCCAGGATATAGCAGGATTACATCAATAATGTCGGCCTGTACGTCTATTGCATAAATTGGCTACATGCTTGAGTCATAATTACACGTGTGGTGTACAAACACTTTTATTGCACCAACTTTCAGAATACACACCAATCAGCGGTAATGCTACGTAACAGTAAATCAATTATGGTAATAGGCTCACCTTAAAATAACGATCGACTCAAATATATAAGTGCTGAGCTCACAGTGTGCCGCTGATTTCTTAGTCACGTCATCTTATGCAGGTTGTGCTGATTATACACAACGTAGATGTGGGAGAGTAACTTTAGCTTTAATCAAGGCTATTTTACATAGTATTCTAATACATACTTAAGTATATAAAGCCCTAACAGCAAAACAAATAATCAAACAAAATACTCTGTAGGAAATTTTGTAGGGGATAACCAATGTAAACAATGAATACCCAAATATTCAAACATATGGGCCAGCACCACCTCATTTCTCTTTATTGCATTACAGAAAGCACCAAAATAAATTAGAAGACTGAAAAAGACGAGTGAAATTCTCATTATGAAACAAATCTCTGTTGTGCCATTTTAAGTTTTGTACACAAAACCCCTTGCAGGCACAACTGCAAGACAACACAATTTGTTTTAACTTCCGTATGTTTAATTTTTGTTTTTATACAATTACTGTCTCAAGGGCATGGTATTAATTCAAACTTCATGCACTGGTGTCCTAAATAAATATAAATTAAAACCACGTGGTGTATAAAGAACCTTTGTAAAAAGCCTGTGGCCCAATTTTCTTTCCTATCATTCAGACAGGAAGGACAAAGAAGCCGAGGTTTTGGATAAGACTTGCACACGAGCAACAGCACACATCCGAGGACACGCACTGAATGTTCCAAGACTGATTAGCTCAAATGTGTTGATTTTAATCTTTATGTGACACTTTAAATTGGGCCTGCTGTATTGGGGATAAGGAGAAATGCTGAGGAAGAATGAAATATTTGAGGAAAGAAGATCAAAATGGATAAGGGAACAAAAATAAGAAATAAAGACCTAACTGTGTGAACTAAATATACTGCTTCAATACTCACTCATTCCATTTATTTATAGATGTTAATATCATTTCTTTTGGCAGACTTTGGCCTGAGATGACACCAAGGTTTGTGTCAACTCAACGTCCTCCACAGAAATTGATCGAACAACAGCATGACATCTCTGTTTATGACGCGTGCGTGTGTGTGTTTATGTGTGTGTGTGTGTGAGTGTGTGAAAACATAAACACACACAGTAACCATCTCAGTCTGCGTGTGGGAGTACAAAGAAACACATTAGCCAGACTGCAGTTCCTCGAGGGCAATAACAACTCCACAGTTAAACTTCACGTAGGCGGACATCAAAAACTACTTCCTACTCTCTCTGGATTCACCTAATAAAACTGTTAGCAGCCCCGACAAAGCTCTACTCAGACAGGCAGGGTTACGCTACCAAACATATCATGAATCTCTTAAACACACGCACAGAGCCTGACGTAAGGATGTAACACAGAATCACTTGTTCTGGTCTATTAACATTTCTGAGAGTTTATCACATGCCAAGGATTACAAAACTTCACTGCAGTCAATCTCAGTGGAGCGATTAGGTGTAGCGTGCAAATGTAAACACACATTCCCACATACACATTAAGTTATTGTGTGTGGGGGGAAAATATTCAAAATAAAAAAAGTAATAAGTAAAATCAAAAGAGCAACACACGTGAACACAGACATACAGGTGTTGTACAAGCGCACACAATCCCTCCCTTACCTCTCTCTCTCTCTCACACACACACACACAGATTTCATGAGGTACATAGTAAATGCATTGAATTAAGAAAACAAAAATTTCAAGAGAGTTGCAGCAGCTGTGGAATTGCTGCGGGTACCGTGTGTTACAAAAAGATAATAATGATGTATTACTTTGTAACTCTACACTATTAGGATTGATGGTGATGACTAATGGCGTCTAATGACGATGACGATGATGAAGAAGGTAGCAGACGACGGGTCATAAAAATGACTGATGAACCGTGCTCAAACTTGGGACCGTTGAGAGCAGATACCACTCTTGCTGCGCTTTATGATAAAGTGTGTTGTTGTCTTTGCTGCAATTTGTAGTTAGCAGCAACAGCCATATTTCTAATGCGGCAATTAGCATTTGAGTGAATCTCCTGGGACTGACAAACTGACTTAAGGCAGAGAGAGCTTCCTGCTTGGTTTTCATTTCTCCTCAATAGCAGTCTGGAGCCGCTCCAACAAAACAATAGCACTTCACTGAGCTGGCGTAGGATTTATTCTGTCACAAACCAATTTTGCAGATCAGCTTGTTATAATTCTTGATAGTGACCAAAAGAAGTCATGAGACATCCTTCAGTTGCTGCTAAATCGAGTGTGGAAAAGAATCGAGCGTTTCATGCTAAAATGAGATAGCTACCACTTAAGACAATTGACAAGGGCTGTTAAAAAGATTGCCAAAATTAATTTTAGGAACATTATAGGTTGTAATTCATATGAAAAGGCTTTAGAAGGGTAATTAGGGATTTAATACTTTTGAGATATTAAGATGATAATATCGGGTAGCATTTTCCTCAATACAATTTATCCATTTATGAAGTAGAGGAGTGAGGCAGACATGGTCTACTTTGATGATTTATTCTACACGCCACACTTTTCCACTAATGCTCCAATCACAGCTGAGCAGGAATTCAAACTGATTTCCTTCTCATTGTTGATCAAAGAGGAACATTTTCCAGCGTGAACCATCTGATGAAGATTTTTCTGAGCGGGATCATCACAGTCATCCAAGTAAACAACTAATGAACTAAATCACCAGGCAATCTGGTTGTCAAAGCATTTGTTTTTGAAGAGTGATAGATGTATCTTGCTATATTCTGAATTGTAAATATGCATTAATACCGTACTAAAAATAAAGACACTATTAACGCGGTAATTAAGTAGCGCATCAGATGGCTGGGCCCCTCACGCATACATATTCGTGTGTGCGTCTCCCTCCCCTGCCAGGTGTCAGTAATAAGCAAGCTTGATACATTTTTCAACATGTTAACTTGTGTTTTGATATTTCCGCTTTTTCCGCACAGGTGTCAGTCTGCACATCGCGCTGCACCAAAACACATATGACTTGATTATAGCCATCACACATTGTGTAATTGGTTTCATTTATTATAACTGTCAAGCAAATTATCACATGCCAGTTGTTAATCAGATACGATGCACCGTGTATTCATTTTTATCATTTAGATTTCATAAGTGGCGGTGACAATTCTGGAGGTGATTGCCCTCAGTGCACAGATCTCACGGTTCACCTAAGGCTTGGCCAAATCCTGCAACTCATTATTTTCAATTATGTAATATTGGATGGAATAAGCTGCACAGTGACAATTATGCTATTCTTAGTGCTTTCCCAATGATGGGACTGAAAAGATACGCTCAACCTGAGGGTGGTGCCTGAGGAAAAGCCAGCGGGTTATTAAAAATCAAAAGGCTTTATCCACTTGGGAGCATAAATATACACAATAGCTTTCATGGAAATAATCTACATTTTAATATTCACTGTGCACGGGTAGAAGTTTCGGTCTGATGGCGCAGGTAAGATTCCAAATAAGGACAACCACTCACTAAGGTTATTCCTATTGTGAGTGAAGGTTGAATCCACATGTCTAGACTTCACCACACTAGACCTGTGAAACAAAACAGAGACATTCTGATGGAAGCCATGGGTAGTACTGCTGCTGGTGCTTAGGGCTCTACAATTCAACCACTCATTAATTCCTTAAGGGAACTCATGAACTTTATGCAGAGTTCAAGAAAGTCTGTATAATTCCCCAGACTGCTCTTGGGAAATTACCCAAAATGATGCCAATATGAAGATGGAGAGTGGGAAATAAAGAGAGGAGAAGATGGAGATTGCAGTCATTCAAAATGATAAAAATGTACTGTTTATTTCAATAGTTGTCTGTTTTTTATGTTTTAAATATAGGGTATACCTGTAATGATGAAGATGTGATTTTGTATAGATACTTCATATGCCCACTGATGGATGGACAGATTAAACACTGCTCAAAAGTGAGAAAGAGAATAATATACTCTTGAACTCCAGGAGCACGGTGGTCCTCCAGATAGTTGTATTAATTTACAGAAGGCTGTGCAAATGAATAAAGTATGCTAAACTGTGGCCATAATAGGCTCATTATCCTGTCTTTAACCAATGGAGCTCATTTAAAGTTCAAAGTGCTTTTTCAAAGACAAAGTCTTACATAGTGAGATACAGTGGATTCTGGTGTGGGAGAAAATAACTTACTGGCAGAAGAGCTGTGCCAGCTAAAAATCATCTCAACACCCAGAGAAGCAGACATTCTGAATAGCATTTAAAGCTTTGAGACAGACAGCTTAGCATCACCGGGCGCAAATTAACATTTTTTTGATCAATCACCTGCAAGACGTGTCAGTCTCCTACCTTCCTCTGGTAGAGTTCCTCTGGTGTTGTTGACCTCAGACTAACCAGGCGGTAATTCTTCATTACGGTTCGGGGGCGCTTGCGTGGTGGGGCAAAGCGTTCCATCTCTGTCACGTAGTAAAGGCCCTGCTTGATGTAGCCAAAGTAGCGCGCTTTGGCTGAGGATTCTTCATCCGAGTCAGAGTCTCCACCGTCGTCTCCCTCCTCGTCGTCACTGGCCCCTCCACCCAGGTTGCTCTCCTGGCGCCCACGTTTCTGGGCCAGCCTCACCTCACACTGTAGATAATTAAAATAGTATTTAAGATTATCGAACCATTATCAGGCAAGGTCATGGAGGCTGTAACACAGAAGTACTATCATCCCCACTTAAGAAGGAAAGAACGGCACTTTATTGATCCCCGCAGGAAAATTATTTCTGCGCATTTAAACTATCCTGACTATGAGGAGCAGTGGACTGCACCCACATGAACATGCAAACACACACACTAGCAACCAGGGACCAATTGCAGATCTTCCACCTAGTACCTTGGTCAAGGGCAATGGCTGGAGTGATTAGCCTAAGACACATGTACTTGTGGCTGAGGCAACAATGCTAACCACCAAGCCACCAGCCTTCTTTCTCCCAAACGTAAAATTCTGAGTCAAGTAAGTGTAAAGTCAAGTCCCAAGTTAAGACAGGCAGTTCCAAAATCAAGTTGGAAGTGAAGATCAATGGAGTCAATGGCCCTTTGAGATTAAATAACGGTTGTGTGACAAACTGGCAAGTCCCAAGACAAATTCAAGATGGGGAAGTCTGCAGTATTCAGCAGACACAGGGTTTGTTTACTTTGTGCATCAGGTAGGTAAATGAATACGGCAATGGGGCGCAGTTCAGCCATCTAAGAAGCCAGGGGCTGTGAAGATCATCGATAAAACAGTCTGACATAAGTTTGATGTTCTACATCCATCATAACAATTTTCAGTTTTTTGTCGATGCTCAAAATGGTGTTGCTTGGTGGGGTGTATCCACTTTAATTCAGTTTGGAGCACCACACTCACGGTGAAGTGCACATTCATGCGACATAGGAGGAATTGATGGCTCAAACTGGGATGATCTATTACATTTCCAAGATGCAGCAGAAGGGAGCATTTGTGTAAGATTAAAAACTATCACTTAAAGTAAAGTCCTAAGATTGGCAAGTCCCAAGTAAAGTTTGAAGTCAAGATAGGCAAGTCACAAGTCACAAATCAAGAAGGGCAAGTTCCATATCAAGACAGACGAGCCAAGACTTGCCAAACAATGACTTGGTGTCGTCTCTGGTACTATAATTGAATCAGGGACTGCAGTGCAGCCCACTTTGCTAAACACACTGTATTTATCTACCACTTCCAGGCTATCAGCAAGCTATCAAGGCAAAAACAACACCAAGGTCAAGATCCTTGATAGAAAATCTAAATTAACACTGGTGAAAGTACTCCTCCCCCTTATCTCTTCTGTTCTGCAGTTTTGCGACTGCTTCATTTTTCTCTTGCACCCAGGAAGTCCTCATATTTCATACTGATAGCCCTTGGACAGGGGATAGGATTCAACTTGCAAGAGAAACCTGCTAACTGCTCTAACGGAGCTTTGCTCCCAGCAAGGCTTTCTGAAACATTTAGCATCTGTGAATCAATGAGGATGAAGCTTTAATTATGATGTACTAATAGACTTAATAATCAAGCAAACAAAATAATATTAACAGATGTAGTTGCGTAAGCCTTGTGTTAAATTTCATAGTGAATGAACACACATTCTCAACTGTAGAGTAAGCTAAACAGACACGCATACCCCCAGCGCTTCACTCCATGTTCAGGCAGGATGATGTAACCTTTCTCAAAAGTTGGCAGCTGGCTAATAAAAATCTCTTTGAAGCAAAAAAAGAAATTAAAAAGGGTAATGTGATATCAGACTCTCCACAGGAATGGAGAAGAAAATGTCTTCATCCCAGATTTTATAACCAAATCATACAAAATCACTTACAGACGTCATGCTATATTTATCATGGCAGACAAAGAGCAAAACTTTGACATCAATATGAGATTTGAATCCATGTCTACTTAAAGAATTACTCGTGCAAAAGGTGATTACAAACTTTTTTACGATCTTACAAACTCCTCTCTTACTTTAGCGCTCTAAGAACCATTTGCACTTGGCATTTACCTCCAAACTGAGAAAGCCCCCATCATGCGCAGCAGTGACGCGGGGCGAAGTTTCAAACCATTCGCAAGATTTGCCCAGGAGGTTGCAGAGCGTCCTGACAGATGAAACGGTGACAGAACCAGAGCATCGAGCCAGAATTAGCACACTGTCACTCCACCAATTCACATCCACCAGTGAGTAGTAATGCTCCTTGTCTGAAACAGCCATAAAGAATAACACAATGGAGGTATGATATGAGTGGATTTACAGCATACATCTTGAATACTATGCAGCTAATGGACACACATTAAAATTTAACTGCAATTTTTAGTAATTAGTTTCTCTCTTAACAAATGCCCACACATGAGAGAGACACATTCATATTTCCGTTATACAGCTATTTAGACGGGCAAACACTAACAAACAAACGTTGGCATGGTTGTCTGTCTAAACACCTACAAGGTTCAGTGAATAAGACATGTCATTAAATAGTGTCCAGCGTGCACTGCTGAGTCAGCAAACATCTGCTGCCTTAACCCTTCAGGCAGAACTACCTTTTATTTTCTTCCTTCTCTCCAGCGAAGTCTTCCACTCTGGGTTGATCTCCTCAAATCCCGGCTGTCAGGAGGACCAAGGATGGAAGGACCGAGGGACAAAAAGGGGAAGGAGGGTATGGGTTAAGAGAGAGGGGGGATTAATCTGCTGAGCCTGTTTACATTTACAGCACACTAAACACACACGGACGCTGCAGCAGCGCTAGCTCAGGCCAGCGCTGAAGCGGAACATACAAAAATGACACGTTAATCGGTAAAGCATTCTGCAAATACAACTTTTCCCTAAGCTCCCCGTCTCCTAACCTCACACATCAGCACACTAACACACAATCTCTCACAAACACACTCATACTTAGGTCAGAGTGATTACATTAATGTAGTCAGTCAAGCAGCTAATGTGCAAATACAAGTACAAAGAGACGTATACAGTATGTTCACAGGTTGATTGTTTGTAAGCAAAGTAATGAATGCATTCACACACACACACACCAAGCTGTGTGGCGGTGTACCTGTTGTTCTTGGCTCCATGTCGTTCTCTGTTTGAGTGAGGGAATGTCCCAGATGGACAGATGACCAGAGAAGTGGATGACAGCCAATAGGGTGCCATCGGGGTTCAGGTTCATGCGGAATACACCATCCTGGACAAAACAAGTATACACAGAAATGCAGACCCACACACACACACACACACACACACACACACACATATAAACCATTTAAAATTACGAGAATGCTCTGATCTCGTGCATATTGGATGGTTAAAGAGGGGATGGACAAAGAGGAGACGCCTGTGTTACCTTTTCATCTCCTTGTCTGGAAAAGAACCAGACACTGGGCATCCTGAAGAAACCTCGCTTCTGATTCTAATAAGACAGTGAGGTAGACGGTGTCAAGACTTTATGAATCGCTTATGTATGCGTATGTGGATATGTGTGGTCTCCTTACCGTACTAACATCATCCTCATAACTGGTGACCTGCTTATAGTGTGGTGATCCAGACAGAGCCCTCCAGGCTGTGATCCCACAGCAGGAGGCCTTAGATGTACTGTCATCTCCTGACTCACAGCCTCCCACCAGCAGCAATCTGAAACAAGAATATTTGCTTAATATCTGCACTATGTGCTGCATTGTACATAAATTGGACTTTAGCAATTCAAAACAAGGGTTTCACATTTAGGGGATGATTATGAGTGAGGACGTCCTTCATTCACGATTCATGAAAGGGTGAAGATTGAGAACGCTTAAGTGCCATCTAGCAATATACTGAATAAATTATCTATTTATCACAGGTAAATATCTGGGCCGTATCCATGGCTAAGCCCAAACAACCTTATAATGACCATAGTGATGTGTGGATCTCCGCTTTGAGAGAAATAGAACAGACGCAACAAAAGCAAGGCAGGGGTGACTCAGATGATCCTACGCTATCCAGCTCAACACTGCCCCCTGGTGTGAAGAACATCATATCAAAGAGATGTCTAGGAGCTCATCTGTGTTTGAAGCTTACTAACAATCAACACTCAAAATGTATTCCTGCTACAGAAGTAAGGCTACCTGTTATCTTTGATACACAGCTGGATATTCTGCATAAACATCGGTACATATTATCTCAGGCATTAGTGATTATTAAAGATCAAAACATACAATTAAACATCTATTTGAAGTTGTATCCAGTATTTGTCACTGAAAATATGTCATTGTTATTTATAGTATGTTTAGCTGCTGAAATAATTTATTTTGATTATATCTGTTTTCTCCTTCTTGTTCCCATCTTACATCTATTCTGTTCTCAGCTGCCTTCTGAAATTTCAAACATGGATCACTACTATTATATCAACTCTATCAGCTGGCAACTGCTTGACTTGAACTGTCAAATACTATCAAGCTATCAAACTGGGCTTCAGTGGCCAAACTGATTTTTTGTTTTGTGCAGACTGGGGAGCATGGTGAAAGTAATAAGGCTAGACATATTTCACCGAAATCTGTGTATGGCTCACAGTGAGCAAATCAGAGAGTATTCCAGAACAGCCTGGCTAATCCATGCAGGTACTGCCTTAAATTGCTTGGTTCAGAAGTAAAGCCTTAGCCCCATTTCTCTCATAACTTGTTGATATGGCTCTGCAAAAACACCTTTGAATCCTGGTATTTTGTACTGTCTTTTCTGATCTTAACAATGCACACAAGGACACCAATTAGACATCATGTATCCCTGAAGGTCTACAAAGACTGGACAAAAATTTGGATATACGTCGATCAAGCTATTCTGCATTAATCTCTGTAAGTAATATTAATACATTATAATGTGTTTTCTTGCTATTTAATCAGCATCAATACAGTGGTCGCTGATTGTTTGAAGTTCTATTTCTCACTGTGCTGGTTCTAGCTATTGTAGCTAAAAGTATATTCATGCTGCCTTCACGTTAATCATGATTGACAATCATTCATCCATTCATTCATTTGTTTATCAGCCACATCATGGATTCAAAGGATGCATATATGTGTTTACGATATACATGTGTGAGAGGCACATTGGAACACACACATGAAAATCTAATGTGGAGCCTCCAAGTGAAAATAAAATGTCTATGCGTGGGTAATGCACAAATGCTATGTGCAATTAACAGCTTAAAACTAAATGTGGAAAAGTCAATAAGTAACACAGGTCAACAGAGTGTTAAGATTGTTGGCAGCAATTAACATACCGGTGGCCAGGATGATATATGGCCGACGTGATGCCGTGGGAGTAGTGGGCAGAGAAACTGAAGCTGTGGTTCTCCTGAAAGTTCTGGTTGGTCCCCACACTGCGAAAGAGAACATTCACATGACACACAGGTCATACAAATAATTAAGTTATAATCAGTTAAATGAGATACAGTAAAATTACACGCTGGTATAAGTGGAGCTGTTGTTTAATCAGTGTTCAGATATCACAGCTGGGCAATAAGAAAGCAGGGAAAAGAAAGAAAAAGGGAAAAATTAAAGAAGGATTTGGGAAAACTCCCTGTGTTCTCTTCCTGCAAACATTTGTTGTGTGTGCCAGAGACGCCTTCACACAAACCCACATACATGGACATCTACAGGTACTCGGGGAGGGAGGGTGGAGCGAGTGATTCAGTAACGATGATGGAGTGTGGATGCTGCTACATGAGGAAGAAGAGTAGCCATGATACTCACAATGCACCTTTACAAGCCAGCAGTTTAGAGCAACTATAGTGTAAATGCTGTAAATGTTGTCTTGCTTCAAATATGCAACTTTGGTGTTGCTGCCCAGTCATGATTTATGAATGAAGGCATTAACTTAGCTTAACTTAACACCAGGTCAGGTGCCAATTTGCCAAATAATTTATTACATGTAATTTTAATTGACTGTTTTTTGTTTTTTTTACTCAAGCAGTCGATCACATCTATTAATTGTGACAGCCCTAATCACAAGCAGCTACCACCATTTAGCTGTCAGTAAGAGGATAATAAATCAGCATCCCTCCATTCTCAGCGAGCATCACTTTAAGGGAACTCTTAGACTGCTGGACGCTGGCTGATCAAGATTCCACACACACGCACGCACACACACGCTCTCTTAGTTGGTGTCTTAGAGTGTCAGTGCGCCGAGGCTTGGTGTGATTGCAGCAATCATGCAGAGAGAAATTGAAAATCTAAATTTATTTCAAAAGGGGAGAAAATCATCACAATGAATGAAATATAGAGTATGCTGTTTCCCGTGGGTAAGATCCATACACAGGGGCCCACACACAATCAAAAGTCATTAATCAAATACTCAAAATGTGTGTGTCAGTATGGATTAGCAAGCAGACATTTTACAATTCATCTCAAAATTTACATAGATGTGCATGCAATTTTTCACAATGACATGCACATACACACTTGTTCAGGGTTGCAAAGAAACCACGCCATAAAGAAAAATGCACTTTGCCAAAGGCTTTAGAATCCTTGTACAATCTAATCCAATATTAATACAGCAGCACAAAGAATTGTTTTTAGGGTTGTACGATTTATGTTTTTCTTTTTACATGAACTACACTCACTGCTTGAGGGCCATTTCAGGTTTTGCCAGTTTAAGGGTAGAATAAGATAGAAGATGCTTCAGGATTCTGCATTTGAGTTGCTTACCTGACTAAGTAACTCTTGAGCCCTCCCCCATATGTTATGACGAGCAGCTCAGCTGACCACTGAGCACTTGCTGTGTATTCCAGGAAGATCAGTCCTGCAACAGCACAACTGAAATCCCCAGAAAAATTCACCACCTGAATAAAGAGAGGAGATGATGATGATGATAATAAAGACACTATGAATGTGAAAATAAGAAGCGAAACAATACTTGTCTATCAATTGTAACCTCCAACATGTGCTTACGATGGCAAAGAGCAAAGATACACACGATGCAAATATTGTTCATTGAAGAAAGAGAGAATGTTCAAGACAGAGAAGCAAACAAGATGGGAGTGAGAGACAAACAAGACAAACAGAGCAAGGAGAGGGAAGTTGAGCATTTTTTTATTTTTTTTTTTAACCAAACATGTTGTACTTTCCTGTCAAAATCGGTTTTGATCAGCTGATCCAGAAATAGCAACTAGTCTCCGATGTGCACACTTAACAGTGACAAAGAATAGACATAGTAGAGAAAAAGCGAGGGGGGGTTGAGAGCATGCAGAACGGTGTGTGTGATGCATCCATAAAAGGAATGAGGCTCACAGATGTAAAACAGGTGCAACTGGGGATAAGAATGAGTGTCTGCGCTCAACGTCTGTGACAAGGCAGACGGTCAAATGCAAGGTGTGACAGACAGGAATGGAACGCTGATCAGACTTGACACACGAGGTGCAGGATAGTGGGGAGGGAACAGCAGATGGACTTGAAATGGCAGCACGAGAAGAGCTACTCAGAGAGGCAGATATGCGTGAGAGATAAGAGAGTTGAGAAACAAAGGAGACTCTGGGGAGGAGGAGGGGAGAGTGTCGGGCTTGTGAAAAATTAAAGAGACGAGGTGATGAGGATAGAGATAAAAAAGAATGGGACAGTTTGAGCGGAAAGTGAGACGGGAATCTGACAAGGATACATTCCCTCTAAAGTGCCCTGTACATGTGGGCTCATTAGTCAGCAGAGCATGGCTCAGTCCCCTCGCCACAGACCAGATTATTGATGTCTGTATTTCTCATGTCTGTATGACTGTAAATTTACAAATCTTACACTGTAAAATTACGGACCTGACACCGCTTTGTTGTAGTATTTGAACTGATTTGAAAATATATGGAAATGTGCAGATTCGAGACCAAATCAGCCAAATGACCGCTGGCATCCAAACCTGCTAAGCCTTATAACTTCAACATAATGAATGCAGGGAGAAATAAAGCCTGACACAACGGCTAGCTCAGAGAGGCACGGTTACCGGAGGGATAACAAACAGTTCGCTTCCAATCAGGTCGAAGACGCGCACGGTGCCTGTGCTGTCAGCGTAGGCCAGCAGGGTACAGTCGTGGCTCCATGCTACCCTCCGCC
>OMNV01029011.1:0-24965 GCA_900303265.1 Brotula barbata | reverse complement strand
CAACAGTAGTGGATCCTGGCATGGGCGAGCCGGGCAGCCACCCAGGGAGCCATCATTTTGTAGGGGTGGCACAGGGCTCTCATCTGTGCGGAATGGGCGCCCTGTACTGCCTTCCTCGCATCCCATGTTGCACTGCTTCATAAGGCTACAGCGTACTTCTCACAGCATGTAATAACACAGCACAGCATGTAGGTTTTAAGTGTAAATCTGCAAATCGATATACCTCTCCATGGTGGTTACACACCCACTCACACAGACACCTGCGCGCACACACACAAACACACACACATACACACACTCACACACACAGACAATCACTTGGACACGCCCTCAGAATCATAGAACTCCTTCACAAAAACAGATTCAACACACAAGTAGTGAGCTTTTTGTGTCTGGTAAAAGGGATAGAAGGTGGAGGAATAAAGGAATGGAAGGTAAAGGATGGATAGAGGGAGGAGAGGAGGAGAGAGACGGAGAAACAGATGCACAGCTGAGGATGAATGGTGCTAATTAGAGACAAATAGCTGTAATTTCAGATGGCTCATTAGTGTTCTGCAATATGAAATTACCTCATCACACACATACATGTACACACATACACAGATCATCAGTGATAATTTCTCAGTGTCTTTAGTCAGACTACTGTGTGTGTGTGCATGCAATCAGAGGAACTGGTAAAATGGAGAGCAGCTTGATTTTTCTGACAGTAATTAGGGAGACGAAGAGAGTCATTGATGAGCTTTGCCTTATATCGTCTCTACCTTATAGTTTTGTCCCAGTGAATTAATCAACACAATTTTTATCGTTTTTTTTATTGATATTTATTAGATTTTTGTTTATAAATATTTTATTTTACAGATTTTTTTCCATTGTCAACTCACAAAAAGCAGAACCTCAGACCCCAGTCACTTCAACCTGAAACTGATGTACAGAAGCCTTTCACCAGGTCTGCAGGTATCAAAGTAATGACAGATTTTAGGTTCTTTCACCAAGAGCCAAACCAACAAGTGATAGACAGCCCAGAACAACACACTGCTATTATAAAACGATGCAGGCAAATATCAGCTTTCGACTGAAGCAAATCCCAGATCATATTGTCAATTTTTATCAGCATACAAAGTTGGTTTGATCACTATAGACTCTGTTTAAATGCAACAACTGCAGAATGAAACAGGGGTTCCCTTTGAAATCATCTCTGACAGAATTAAAGACCTTCCATATGAAGATAGTAGAGTCCAGCATCCGACCGGTTATTTCTGTAATGTAGTGTATAGTAGTTCATCATATTATTTGACTTAGTTCTGCTGTGTACTGCATGTTGTTGTTTTGGACTTGGATCCTGCTGCCTATGAATAGTCTTATTGATTAACTTGGTTTAAACCTGACCACAAGCAGCTTTTAATTAACTTTACAAGCATCTCCAGGCTACAAAAGCTCATCCAAGGCTTTTATTTGTGGATCAATAATAATACAATCCAGCCACACATTTTAACTTGTAAACTCTTGTCTATATCTTAATGCTGGCACTCTGAAATGGGTCATGGACTTTTTAACATGTAGGCCCCAGGCAGTCTGGGCTAATGGTGCCCCATCCCAGAAGAGGTTGTCATCCACAGGCTCACCCCAGAGGTGTGTCCTGTCCCCGTTTTTGTATATTCTATATACAAATGACTGCAGGAGTAACTACAACAGGCATCTCCTGAAGTTCGCTGACGACACAATTTTAATCACTGTCAGCATTTAGGAGGCTAATCTGGCCGAATTGGCAAAATTCTAGTATCTCTTTAATCAGAATGCCACCTGCTCTTTACATGAATACTGGGAGCTCCTGGTTATGCCATACCACCTTCATGAGCTTCCAGAGGTATCGCAAGACATCTGGTACATTTCTGTGCTTATATTGAACTCTTTCGGGACCTTGAGCTGTAGTCTAGTTCGTGTTTGGGTGGGATTGGTGGCATGTCAGGTGGGAGGCTGAACTCTTAATGGCCTTGGTGCAGGCCATTTCCTGGTCTTTTCCAGGAAGACAAACACAGGATTCTGAGGGAAAGACAGGGACACAACACAGAAGACTGACTGAAAGATAGAAAATATTTGCCTGTCATGGAGTTTTCTTTTTACGTTTATTTACCCAAACGGGGTACCTACAGCTGGACACTGCTTGATACATCACTAAAAGTCTATCATGTTGTCATGTTACACAGGATTGCCTACATCATTTTCCCAGGGATGTCAGGTTTGACATTACTTATGAAAAATCAAATAAAGACATTAATGAATTTTAACGGACTGCATTTCCATAGCGCTTTTATCCAAAGCTCTTTACAATGTTTGTCTCTTATTCACCCATTTATACATACCGACAGCCAAGGTAACCATGCAAGGCCCACTTGCTTGTTGGGAGCAATTTGGGGTTAGGGTCTTGCTCAGGGACCTTCGACATGGAGGAGCAGGGGATCGAACTCACGATCCTTCAATCACTAGATGATCACTGTATCACCTAAACCACGCCGCCGGAATAATAGTTGCAACAAAAACACCATGGAAAATCTGTATTAAATTTTGAATTTTACAGAGAAGGACTGTGAAGAATTGTCATTTTGAAGACATAAATGGTATGAAAGTACATTTTGTATGTGTGTGTGTGCAGGTTATGTCATTTCAATAACGCTTATACACCCACACACACACACACACACACACAGCAGCAGCACAAATCCGTTCATCTTCATTGTTCTTGTCCTCCCCTTGAGGCTGGAGGACACAGATAATGAGAGATATTTACTCTCTCCTTCTTTCTCTCTCTCTTTCTCTGGCTTTCTCTCTCTCTCCCTCCTCTCACTGTGTGCATGTGTGTGAAGAAATGCACGCACAGACTGTGTGTGTGGGTTTAGTATATTGATAAACATCATTAGTCTGTTCTTTCTGGAATGTTGTGTAGCTGCAGTAATTTCCTTGTAGTAAGTCCTACTGATGAGTGTGTAATTATTGTTTTATTTTATGCAGAATTTTACATTGTATGCATTTGATTTCAAATTGACGCCCTGGGTCTATGCTTTATCACCCAGGTTTTCTAGATTTAACAGTTAATCTTCCTGAATGTTCATCAGGCCACCACTTGGTGATTAGCTGAACTTAGAGGCAAAAATACTCAAAGTTTATACATTTGTAGGGTTACTTAGACTGAACTCACAACCTGACATCTGTCTGTGGCAAAGAGGTGAGATTTCAGTGAGGAGCTGCTGTGTTTCCAGACCTCCATACCTCCAAATTTAGGTTTATTCTTTGTTATTATTCCTTAACATCAGGAGGAGTCCTTTTCTTTCTCTCTGCTCATCCCTTTGTAATACCATTCACTGACTCGACACACTTTCCCTTGATCATCTACCCCCCCCGCCCGTCTCTCTCCCTCTCATATCTTCTTGCCCTCTTGCTGATAGCGACAGTCAAACCAGACCAGAATTAAAGTCAGAACTCGAATGAAGAAGAGGTGGAGGAGACAAAGAGACAGGATAGAAGTAAACAACAGTCTGAGAGAGAGAGAGAGAGAGAGAGAGAGAGAGACAGAGGGAGCACAAGACAGAGCAGGGTTTCTTATAAACGTCTAATGATGCATCTTTCCTCGTAATTGCGATTTGATTAATCTGAACACTGCTCAGACAAACACCCAAATCAATACAAGGATATTAAAGATGCATTTGGGCTTGGGAAATGAAAGGTTGCAGTAATCAGGGATCTGCTGGTTGTCTCTTCTCTTTGTCCGTGGGTGCTGATTGGCCCAGCGGGGCCTCAACCCTTTTTATGCTCTCGTCGATAAGAGGGGTTGTCTCGCTTTTAAACAGACACACTGTTAATGCTCATCAATTACACATTACCATGTGACATATTCATGCCTTCACCCATACAGCTTACTGCAGTAATTAACCCACGCAAGCCTTCCATTCACTAATTATGCTACAGCTAAAGCCTACTTATTAATATACATTTGAACCAGAGTATAACATCGAGAGATTACACAGCACACAGAGCCAACACCATGCAGATGGCCAAATACACCAGCAATTTCACAAAATTTCAGCCATCATACAAATACTGAAGAGTCCTTTCAAAGGCCTATAGAGAGAGCGAACTCTGAATATCTCAAGAATGATACAGTGTACAAAGTCCCTATGTCAGTGATCTAGTTTGGACTTCCGTGACCTAAAATCATGACAATTTGTCACCAGAGTATCTCTTAAGGGCAGCAACAAAATCCTCAATCTGGAAAGCAGCTAAATATTCTACAATAAGATGCTTAAACACCAAAAGTTCAGAACTATATTACAAACTCCTTTATCTGGAACTAGCACAACTGCAAGTACATGAGTTCCTTGCTCATATTTCATCTACAGTCAACAAAAAGTTTAACACTCAGAGCAGTTCCATATGGGGAATCAAATCTGGGTCACCAGATGCGTAATTGGTTTATTCATGCATCATCCTTCCATCCAAACATTCATTTCTTGATTCATCCATCCACCCATTCACCATAGTTACTCACTGATGAATCCTACCATCATCTGGCCATCCTTTCATTCATCCAGTCTTCCATAATCATCACTCGTTCGTTATCCATTTACGCATCAATCCTTTCATCTGTCCAACCATTTGAAGTCCATATCGATACAATGCTGGCTGATGTGGTTCTTTTCTTTGTTTTTCCTCTCTCTGTCTTAGAGAGAGGTGGAAGGAACCTCTCTCTCTCTTTTTTCAAGTATTACAAACCCTTCAGGTGTCTCTTTATTGATCATGGTAAATTTATTTATCTGTGATTGATTATGCAGCTGTGTTTACAGTGGTTTTACTTTATCACAAAGTAAAATTCCAACCTCTTTGTTAAGCAGTTTCACCATCTTTGACTTTTGAAATTGCTGCTAAATCAATTGAGGATCTTCATCAATCTCTCATTTCTTCTCAATAGCTCTGCACCAAGTAGCACATCAATTCATTTTTTTTTTTTTTTTTTTTACATCGCACATCTTCCGTTCACCACCTGAGCCGATTGTTTTCATTTAGGTTACCGTGCAGCTCCGTCTGGAGGGAGCAGTAAAAGTGGAAAGCAGTCTTTATTCCAGATAAGAGCCAAGTCAGATGAAAGCACATAACAAACAGCTCCTGTCTGAGTCTGTGCTCAAAAATGTTCACAAATCAAGGAAAAACTGATCCAGAGAGGGCTGAGGCAAGAAAACTGTCACAGTCAGCAACCACCCACAAAACAGAAAACATCTAGCAATAACCATCCAATATTGCCATATCTTTCAAAAACGTGTAATTTATTCTGGCTTTGGTGTGACATTCGAGATGTTTGTTTGTCATTTGTTCCTTATATATAAACAGAGATGATGTGTCGTCAAAACCAAAATGAGGCATATTTCATCTCCAGTAAACTAAAAACCACTCACCTGTGTGAAAACCAACAATCCTGATCATCATATGAGACCACAGGGTGCATCATAGTATAACTGATGTAGATTTAGTAAATTTATACAGCTAGCTGTATCCATATCATGTAGCTGTACATCATCAACTACTCTTCTCCTCCTCTTTCTCTCATCCTTTTGCCCTCCTCTACTCTTTTTGCTCTTCCAGCTCTACTCTTTTGTTCTTGTCCTTTACTTCCACCTTACTTTCTCTCTCTCTTTCATATTCGTCCCCTCTCCTTTTTCCAATCCGCCTCTTTCCTTTTTCCTGCCATGTTTTCCTCCCACTCCATCCTTACTTCATCCAGCCTCTCTCATCTTTTTCTTCATGATCTCTCATCTCTCCCTCCTCCTCCTTCTTTTCTTGTATTTGTATACCTCCTCCAAATCCATCTCTATTCTTTTCCCTTGTTTTCTTGTCTTCTCATCACTTACTGTGATTAATCTCCAACTTCCCTCTACTTGTCTTTTCTCTCCAATTGTTCCTTTGCCCATTTACTTCCTTCCTTCCCTTCTTCTTCCTTCCTTCCTTCCTTCTTTTTTTTCCTTCCTTCCTTCCCTCCTTCCTTCCTTCCTTCCTTCCTTCCAATCTGTTCCTCCCAGCATGCACCTCTTTCACAGATGGCCCTCCTCCTCCTCCATCCGACACTCCGCAGGAGGAGAGGATATGGGCCTCTGTTGGTGAGAAAGAGGAGCAGAATAAACCCTGCTGTTAGCATTACCGACCTGCTGCCTTTCATTACTGCGGCTCCTCATCACAGCGTGAACACTGGCGTAAACGTAGCAATTATTTTGTCTTTTCTTGATTAAAGATTTCCTAGAAATTATTTGCTAATTTTTATAATTCAGATTAACTGATATAATAAAGCAAAAACAGCAACAAAAGAGTAAGAAAACAGCACAGCTTGACACAGCATAGTAAGAAATGGAAGTGACCAAAATGATTTAGATGGTGAACATGGTGCTGAAATGAAAACACAGCTTAGTAAGTCATAAGTAATTGAATATTAAGTGCTGTCTTTGTACCTATAATTCAAATACATACAGGATGCCACTGCACCACCGGCAACACAGCAGCAACCATCCGAACCCCACAGCAGCCACTTGGAAAAACACAACACCACCAAGTGCACCACAGCAGCCATCCAGAACACAACAGCAATCACCCAGAGCACCAAAGCAACCACTTCAGAACACCACAGTAACAACTAGACTACCACAGCAGCCACGTAGAATACTATAGCAATCACCCAGAGCAGCAAAGCAATGACCTAAAATACCACAGTAACTGCTACAGTATCAAAACGATCACCCATAATCCCACAGTGACATGCTTTGGCGTGTCAACATGAGATTTCATCTGTTACCGTTTGGCTTCACCATGAGACTGCTCAAAAAGAGTTCTGACTTATGACAAGTAAACAGAGCTATTGGTGAAGATGTTAAACAGACAGGGATTGTCGGACCACAGGTGTGTGAAAAATGCATTTCAGAATAGGCACAACATCGTGAATGAGATGTCATCCTGCTCCCTGCATAAAGGGGAAGGTCTTATTTTATCAGTTGGAAATGTAATCTGAATCCCAGCGGTACATAGTGATGGTGATCAGAAGCATGAGTGGAGGAAATACCATTCACAATCAAATCCATATTTGAGGCGTGTAAATCTTTGGGGTGTGCAACCATATCATGATACATTATCAACAATCCAATGCATGTAATGTATACACTTTAATACGATATGATTTATCCCTTTAAGGCAGACGCACACAGGTACACAGAGGAAAAAAAGATGGCAAATTCATGCAAATCTCTTTGTAAGCAATAGAAATTAAATCCTGTTGCTCATTGTTTCCTGCGTGCAGAGGGATTTTTTTCTGAAAGACCGCCAGTGCCCAAAACTCTCGAGGTTGTTGTGTTTGGTGTTCTGGGGGCACTGTGATCGCCACTGGCCTCCTCTTATTCCAGTTCACTAGCAGCATTGGAGGACATATGGACTATTAACAACATCTGCGTGTGCGTGTGTGTCTGGGTGTGTGTCTGTGGGGGGAGGTGAACATGACAAAGCCATATGGATGAGGGATGGATAAAACTGGAGAGAAGAGGATGGAGAGATGGGGAGGATGGGGAGGATGGATGGTTTTGGCAGATTTTCATGAGCTGTTCGTTCATCCTCTTAGCATTAATTACAGAGAGAGTGAGCAAGCAAGAAGAGGGAGATAGAGCGAGAGACAGAGAGTCCACTCACTCAGAGCTCGGCTACAGCAGCAGCCGGTGAGACGACCAATCCGAATCAACCAAATTATTACACAACAAAGACACAAATCATCACCCATCATCCGTCACCCAAACAAACACATTCATAGAGCTAAATGAAGTGCTATCTTAAATCAAATCGACAAAACACTGTGGCAGCCAACCTGAGCTAAGTGATGATGTCAAACATCGCACATGCTGACAAAGTACAGACTCAGTGCTCGCAGCCTGGATATCGAACCTGGCAGATCGAAGAAATGAAGAAATCATGGCTGCGCAAACATAAGAGATTCTGCCAGCAACCACACCATAACTGTGGAGACAAGGGAGCATTTTCCACTGGAATGTTTCAAATTTACACTTCTCAGGAAAAATACAGAAGACAAACAAATGCAAAGAATCCTCCGAGAAAAGACAAAAAAGTAGCAAACTGGCAGGACAATGAGTGATGAGTGATAACACAATCTCTCTCTCTTTCACACACACATCATGCACAATTCTCCATTCTCCCAGGTTCATTTCAACAAAAATCAATTTCATTTGAACATCTCCAAACATCGTAGATGCGACTGTAGGAATTTAGTGATTACAATTTGATTAAAAAAAAATTTTGACAAAAGCATGATATGGAACAAAGATCCCTTTATCCCATTTGTGGGATGGAGGGAGAGAAACACAAGAGATCAGGGGAGGTGAAGAGAGTAAGAGAAACATAATACTGACCTATTGTGTGCTGGTTTTGGGAGGTGGAGAGAGAGAGAGAGTCCTGCTTTTCTTCACGCTATGCTTTGGCCTCTCCTATATGAGGCGAAACACATGTTAAGGTTTTTCCATACATGTTTAGGTTTTCCCATACATGTTAAGGTTTTTCCTTACATGTTAAGGTTTTTCCATACATGTTAAGGTTTTCCCATACATGTTGAGGTTTTTGGAGCCGTTTCTCCTCCGTGTTGGCTCAGGAACTATTTGTTGTTGTGGGCCTATAAACTTCGGATGTTGGGTGTGATTTAGGGTTTCAAATCAAACTTGTTTTGACTTCCTGCGGCTTCTGGTGGTCGTGATGGTTCTCCTCTTTGTGAACCCAGTGATTCCAAGCAGCACGTAGACTTCACACACCCACACGCACACACACGGTAACATGACAACAACACGAAAGGAAATACAAACGAGTACACACAGGCTTTGAATGAAGCCTGACACTGTAGCACGGAACAATTAACACACACACACAGGCAGCGGTGTTGTGTGTCACTGTGTGTTTTATTCATAAAGGGTAATTCCTCCTCTTTGTTGCTTGCTGTTTAGTCTTAGTGTCATGTTCATCAAGGAGAGGTTTCATTCATAAAAACAAGCTACTTCTATGCTTCCATTTTAAGACTTCTGTTTGTTGTGGTTTTCCTCACTAAAAAGCTTGATAATGTTCATACAAATATAGAGATGAAGCCATGATAACTTTTAATAATCATCCATTTTTGCCTAGAAAAAAAAATGTTTGTTTACAGCATTCAGTTCTTAAAGGTTTTGACAAGTGGTTGGTGACAGGTGAGGTAAAGTGATCATCCTTCTTTTTTTTTAAAAGCAAAATTTTACACAAATGTCTATCTGATTTTTAGCTTTCTCCCATCTCCTTGTAGGATTATGCATCACTGGTGTCTGGCCTGTGTCATGTGGCGGAATTTTGGAGGTTAGGCATTTTTTACTGTTTGATCGATTGTTTCTGATCAGGTGGGTTGTTGATTGATGTCGTATAGTTTGTTTTATATGTTGTTGATTATTGATTGTTGTTGACTCTTTCGTGTGTAGTGTGTGTGGCAAAACTTGTGTGAAAAAAATGTGTGTTCAAGTGAGAAAGAATGAGGTTACTTTCAGACTTTTAAACTTGTTTACCCCTGACAGCAGCGACACACACTCACACTAAATGACAGCTGCTTCACACCAATAATACACTGCTGAATAATTGAGTGTGAAAGTGGAAAACATCAGGCCCTGCCAAAACCTGGCTGACACACACTCACACATCAGGTTTTTATGAATGTGATAAATCGTCCTGTTGAAGGGTGCAAAAACACTGCACTCAGCACTTCAATCCCGGGAGCAGACAGAGAGGAAACACTTTGGCTTTCAACAAATTTAGACTTTTACTCACCCTTCCGTATTGTTCTTGTTCAACTGAGCTCATCCTGGCATACAGGCGTCCCGTGACTTTTGTGGGTTTTCCATTTGCGGTTTAGATAATTCACGATTCAGTCATGAATAATTTAATGGGAATATTTTACAGGAATTTTGAAAAACCACATCATTAAAATTGGCTAGATTATAAATAACGACATAAAACGTTTAGGAGGACATAAATGATAAATGCTTATTTTAATGTACAGTGATAAACTCTGAGTAAACTTCATCATGGGTCCAAATTGTAGTGCTTCTAGTGCAGCATAAGAAAGTGATGACCCTAAAGAGGAAAGAAAAGACTTAATTCGACTGCTGCTGCTGTTATATAGAAATTATGGTATTAATGAGTCCTTCATAACATATATCAAGAAGAAATTAAATGAAATCTGCCATGCCTGTAGAATCTACATGTTGTGTGAGGTCTGAGCAGCAAAAACTGAAAACAAACCTGAAACAAAGGAAAAAAAAAAAAAAAAGAATTCTCAGATTAATCGCAACCAAAGGTTCACGTTTTCTGGTCCAACATCCATGTTTTCCCCACATAGTCTCTGTTTTTGGTGGCTGTTATTGTGAGTGGATCACACCTTGTATGCCTCAATATGAAAACGCTGCCAACAAGTGTGTGTAATTCCATCTTTTTCCATATGTTTTTTTACATAAAGATTGACTATGGATAAAATGATGAGGATGGTAACGATGTTGGAGGTGGAGCTGAGCCATGACGGTGACAAGAGGCTGGTTCTTTAAGTTTAATGAGTCAGAGATGTTTCAAGAAATCACTGCTAGTTCTTCCATTTAGTTGTCACTCAATTACTACACACACACACACACACACACACACACACACACATATACATACATTGTTAATTCCAATGTGAGTGTGTGGAAAAGAATGAGCTGGGACTAAACACACATGTCAGGGTGTGTTATACAGCTGTTAATCAATGTGAGTGTGTGTGTGTGAGAGAGAGAGAGAGAGAGACCGAGAGACCGAGAGAGAAAAGGTCAATAACAGGACAGATTGATTAAATGTTACCCACATGCTCCCCTAATAGACCTTCTTTAATCCTGATTCAGTTGTCTCAGCACTGGATTAGCATTGATAAAATGTAAGGAAACGGCCTCTCTGTTAATTGTTTGGGATTGATGTTCTAAGCGATCTGATTACTAAGTAACTCACACTTGAGATCAATAAGTTAAGTGATCCATTGTAATCAATACATTAAGAAGTCCAGCGTTTGTGTAATCAATGGTAAACAGGATACAATGATAATCAATGTCATTAATGCTCTAATTAATCTGCGTACTCAAAGTAATCCTGAGGTTGTGCTGCACTACTCAAAATAATACTCTAAGGAATCCAGTGCCCATATAATGAGTGAATGCAGTGTCTGTCTGATCAATACTGCCTAATTAATATTCAGGGGAATCCAGTGTGTGTTCCTCAGTCATCAATTCAGTGTGTGTAGTCAATACTTTGATAGATTAGTGTTGTAATGACTACTAAAATGAGAGAAATAGTCTCAGCAGTAAAATGCTGACAAAACCTCCCGATTCCTTAACAAAGATCAAACTTGCTGTTCTGGCTGTGTGTGCATTTGTGCGTGTTAATGTGTGTTTATATGGAATGTTTGTGTTTATTTCCTCCAGAACAAATAGAGCAAACAGACAAAACTAATTGGAGTTTGGTTTTATATGTGATATGTGATGTGTGTGTGTGATGTGTGTGTGTGTGTGTGTGTGTGTGTGTGTGTGTGAGGGGGTGGGGTGGGGGGATTGCCTATGAGGAGGTAGATGATCATATATCTAATCCATACTCCAGTCCCCCAGGCACATTAAAAAGGATAGTCTACACAAACAACCAACACACACTGCTGCTCCAGTCACACACATACACACCTGATCAATATGTGATCAATCACAACCTCTTTACCATTCACTCACTCACAGCCTGCACTCTGTAAGATATATGGTCACATAATCATAATCAATATCCGTGATATTGATAGTGTTATTATGTGAAGGGGTGTTTTTTTTTTATTTCTGTGTTCTTGTCATCCACCCATTCATCCATTGAATCATCCATCCATTCCTCAATTCATCACATTCTTCATTTCTTCATCTTTTCCCATTTCCCTAACTCACAGACATCTGATGAGACTTTTTTTGCAGGTAGAGTAGAGCACAAGTAGTGTAAATCATCATTATCCCCGAAGGGCAATTTGAGAAGAGGGAGGTGCAAAAGCAGGGGTGGAGGGGCGAGGATGTGGCAGCAGGGTGCATTGACTGGATGGGAGCAGGTGCTGGACCGTAAGATCACATGGACAGAGCTGAGTCACTCTGGATCAAATTCTTCATCCAGTCCATACACAGGCCAGGAACTGGCTGGGTTGCCTGGGAGAAGGTGTCTGGGGTTTAACGTGAAACACAGAGTGATGCCGGGTTACATCAGCCGATGATGTTTCCAAGTAGCATCTCAAGGTGTATGACAGAACTTGGGGGAAGGGTTTTTTACGCAGGTTTTCTTATATTTTAAGAATTTTGTGAGGAGTTCTTCCTGACAATGTCAAGGTGTTTTTGGAAGATTTTCCCTTATACTGGTTCAGGAATTGTTTGTTGTTGTGGGTCTATTAAGAACTTTAAGATGTTGGATGCGATATTGAGCTCCAATATCCAGTATCTCCAACATCTCATCTTCTTAGTAACGTGAGTTTGCTGAGATAAATATACTGTCTCCTGGGCGCGCACACACGAGCACAGTAGTCATAATTTTCCTAACAAAATGTTATTTCTCTTTTTTTTCTGCTTTTGGAATTTTTCTGTCCTTTTGTATCTTTCACATATTTGGCATCCGAGCCCTGTAACCCAGTTACACACAGAGTGAGTGTGCTGGGCCTGCATACATCATTAAAACTTTGCATCTTCATACATCTGCCTCACATGTGTGAAATTCATCTCTGCGTCTGTCTGTGAGTTAGTGCATATGGCAGCAGGTCCACTGAAGGTTTGTGTGTACGTGTGCATGTATGTGTGTGTTGAGTTTGGCATGTTTGCATGTGTGTTTGCGTGCATAATTAATTAGTTTGAAAGTGTTGATTTTTCAGACATGCGATGATGGCCAGCAAATATATACATAGGCACAGATACACAATCTGTTGTTTTGTTCTGTGTTTTTGGATTGTTTGCTAGGTCAGAGTGAACTCACTGCAGTACCAATCGCATGATCTCATCCTATCTGTTTGCGTTCATTACAGAATTCATCACGTTTATGTTCGAAATTTAGGGTTTCTGAATATGATAGTAGTGGCAGGATGGTGTGCTTTTGACAGCTGTCTCACATCTGTGACTCAGGGCTTAATCAATTAATCATGTGTCACGAGACAGTGAGGGAAGAGCGAGACGGAGAAATTGTAGTGGGATCTGTTCATTAGTGCTGTAGTTCTGGATTTATGTTATTACGATATTTAGTAAATAAAGTCTATCATGTCTTCGCCCTATCAGTGTGTGCACAACTGTAGCTGTAACACACTGATGAACTTGTTACAGCGGTGGAAACTCAGGGTGGCTGGTTCAAAATGCCCAGGCCCAGTGGACTGAGCGTACTGTCCTGTGGGATATTCTCCAGTTGAATGCATCCAATACAGCAGCTTCCTCCATTTTGCATCCATTTCTCAACCACCCCACTCCGCGTCACCCGATTGTTCACCGTTCTGTCAATAATAAATCATCATCATTTTCACCTGGTGTTTGTGAACTCACCTGTTCTATCTAGACTGGTAATCTGTCAGTCATTCACTGTGAATCCTATAGTTTTATTCTCTTTGTTTGTCTGTTACATACCTATCGTGTTATTCCTGTGATCTTGTCAAGTAAACCACTTGCTGTATTTTGTCATTATCCCTGACACCAACTCGCCTCCGGGGAATCCTCTGGTGTGCCACTTCGTGATAGAACATGTTGAATGCTGGAACTTTGCTGTGCTGAGTGGATGGTGCAAGGGTACTTTATTTAGATGCTTCCCACAGCAACATCACTGTGGGTCCACTGCCCCTAGCCGTCTAGCCTGGAAGATTCAGTCACCCAGTGGGAGAGGGTGCCACACACTGTATGCAGACCATGATCCACCAAAGTCTGGTGAAACCCAAGGCTGGTGGAGGAGGAAGCTGTGCTTCTCTATAATTTTACTGCAAAAAATGCTGCATGGACACTCTTCATAATTATGCCCCAAATCCCCAAAGTGATTCTGACTGATCAGGGCATGTTAATGTTACACACAGTGCAGAAGTTACATAAGTTTATCAAACTGATGGTCTGATGGAGAGTGATGTGTAAATTAATTCACAGGGACAACCATAATTTGGATAAAAGAGAAATGGATTCTCTGTGCACTGTAAGAAGTTCCCATGCCTTCCAACTGATTTTCTTCCATTGAGCTGCTGTATGGCAGAAAACCCAGGGGGTGTCCTTACTACATTAAAGAAAGCAGTCGGAGCACCTGTAAAAATAAGATTCAGTACGTCCTGAATCCACGAGCAAACCTCCATGCACTGGGTGCAATGTCAACTGGGAATTCACTCTGCTGATACCAATCTGAGAAACATGAGTTGGGTCCTGAGGTTGCAAATGGCATTATAATCTTAGTACCTGGGACTAATGAAACACTCTCATTCTATGGTCTGTGATTACAGAGGGGTGTCACAACTTGCTGCTTATCCCATGGCCTTGGTCAATGACTCATAGATTATCCTGGTTCAGCCTGTTGGGTTTTTTTTTTTTACACTAGAATTAACCAACTACTACTGACAGATTTTCCTGTCACCAGGGTCCAGGGAAGAATCTGCTTTCTTCAACCTGCATGGTGTGTAGGAGATTAATTGTGAACACTTTTGGTCTGTTTGGATCCTCAGACACTTTTGAGCATGTCATAGCCCAGGTGCTGCAGCCTCATTCCGCACGTGCTGCTGCACATGATGTCATAGCTGACAGCTGGTGGTAGCGCATGCTGAGGGTGATGGCTGTCCTGAACTCCTTGAGGCAGGCAGAGCTCAGAGCCAACCCAAAGAGGTGCATAATTGGGCGTAGAGATGTGCAGTATCTGGGGTACCTACAAGACCCGGGGCTCGTTTGTCCCCGGTTAAATAAGACCACAGCCACTGCAGCCTGTCAGAGGCTTATAATTCCAGGAAGCCACTTTAGAAGAGCAGATGAGGATCCAAATTTTAAAAAATCATTATTAATCAAGTGTACGGTTACAAATTAGGATAGAGGAATGTGTATTGCTATACTGTGTGTGTACTACAGCACTGTGTGTTTGAAGAGATTGTACTGAAAGGATTTTAAGGTGTATGTGAGAGAAATTTAGGTGACTTTACGTTGCACCAAAGGTGATAAAATGAATGCAGACTGACAGCGTGAATAAAACAGGATGACCACCCAGAATGCATTGCTGCTTCTTTTCAAAATGAATGTCCTCCACTCAGAGTCCATGTTTTATTTAAGAAGTCCACCAACACACACACACACATACGCACACCTCAGGAAACACATATACACACACTGACAGGACAAGGGACATCATGAAACACACACACACTCATTCTTGCTACTACTGCTACGAATATGAATAGTTCTAACAATGACTGATACAGTATATACGGAAAGATGTGGTTTATGCAAATGAGTTGAGATGCATCATAAACCTCCTCACTTCGCATTAAACCAACTTGGATTTAATTTTTCACGTTCCATAAAAACACCTTGTGACCCCAATGACAGCAACAGTGGTTGATTTTCTGTGTCGAGACGTGCGCCTGCTTCATTACATGACTAAATGGATTGTTAAATGTGATTCACACTCTGAGTGCTTTTCAACAAGCTTTTAACCCTTAAACTCTGACACTCACTGCTATTTTCACATCAGCTGAAATTTCATGCAGAATCTATGATATGAATGATAAATGCATCAAAGCAATGTGCAGCAGCTGCAGGTTGTGATGTTTTAGATGTTTAACAGAGAGAAATGATGTCACTCTGGCTCAACTTCCATATGTTTGTTCATCCATTCACCCGCCCATCCATCCATCCTCCATTCATCCATCCATTTATCTGTTCACCTAACCACCAAAACATCTGTTGTCCAGTCATCCGTTCAATCCAGGTATGGATAGTAATTATCTATCCATATGTCTATCCTATCTATCCTGTTTATCATTTAGCCATTCACCCATCCATTCCATATTCATCATTTATTCATTCATTCATTCATCATCAACACATTCATCATTCACCCAGTAATCTGCAATCATCCATCCATCCATTCCTTCATTTGTCCTTCCATTCAGTCATCCATTCATATGTCCTACATTCATCCATCTATTAATTCATTTATCTTACCTTTCCTCCTTACATCATTCACCGTTTCATCTATCCATGGAATCGATAGTCCACTAAAGTCATATTTACAAGTCCTAAGGTTATTGCTTATGTAATGCTTTGCATATCTGCCAATATTAGGATCTCTTCGATGTTTAGACTTCTGTGTTTAGGTTGTTATTTTTTTAGAATCACTCAAATGTGATATTAACATGTGGTATATGTTGCATTCCAATGAGCACTCCAACCAGACATTGTAACTATCAATACTTTATCGTCTGGATAAAAAGCTGAAGTATCTGCAGCAAAGGACTCATCTGCTGGGCCACCGTCTGGCAGCCAGGGGTCTCCGGTAAAACAAAATTAACTTTTAGATTTATGACCATGGACTGCAGGCAACCTGGGGTCAACATGAGCAAGAGAGATGAGGCAGTAGCACTTCAGGAATTCATTTTCTGTCAATGATCCTTTTTATGAGGCGCTTTCTAATTAATTGAAATAAGTCAAAGTTTCATTACGATGAGCATTAAACGGTTGGCTGTGAAGCATTGACTGCTAATGGTAAAATTTAAATTTATAAATGTTTGATGGGAATGTGCAGCATCCGAATCTTTTTATGACACTTTAGTCATTTCAAACAGAAATCATGTGACTGAGCTTTGCATGCTGGATGTTTATGTGGCTGCATTAAATTGGACTGGATTCATTTTATCTTTTGACACAACAAACAGAGATACAACACAAAACAAACCCTTAGGTGATGGAGTATGATACGCAGCATGTCCACATACATTGAGTCGTCATGGTGTTTGTCTTTGCTGTCAGTCATTGAAAAAACTGAGGCAGCCGCCCATGCATCCATCCTCTTAAAGTTTGACTGTAGTAGATCTCATTCAGGTTGCTGGTCAGCTGATGATTATCCACGGAGTACAGTTCTTTCCTTTCGTAGATGTTTTATTTCCTGCAGGCCTTTCCACACTGAATGGGACTTGTTGAAAGACCACCTGTTTTTCAGCTTCTCCGAGTATCTCTCTTTGGCCAGTCGGTTTGTACTTGGCCTACTTGTAGAGGTCTGTGTTCCCACTCATTTCTGTCTCTTCTCAGAGGCTTTTGGTTTCTGCTGTAAACCAGGGTTTGGTATTATTATATTTGATGTGTAACCTTGTAACAAGCAAGTGTCTTCACAAAATCTAATGCATAATGTCACGGTATCAGTCAAATTCCTGTCAGAAATAATTCCAGTCAGTAGGACTGAAGCTTTTCAATGCTCTCGCTTGCCCACATTTTCACAGTTGTAACTACAGGCTTGGACATTTTTAGCCTGGAATAAGGTGAATCGTGTAATGATCAGAGAGTCCCAGAGCAGGGCAGGGGAATGAGCCACACGAGCACTCCAGAGCGCTTACCTCAGGCCTAACTGAAGCCCACAGCTCCACTAATTAGAAATAAAAATTTGGTGCTATTTTTAAAGGAACCGTTGCTAATGAATTACTCTCTGGTGAATGTGAACATGCTAGGATTAAAAGAAACACAGACATAAACAAAAAAACAGAGGGGCTGGGCATGGGGATGAAAATTTATGCTCCACCATGTTGTTACTGCTGCAGTTACTTTCTCCTCACTGGTAAGCATGTTTGTTCACGCTATTAGAACAACATCAGAAAAACGCTCCAGTACAAACAGGGAAGATTTCTGCCCCGGTGCTTGGTTAAGCACTTTAGCAGCCTTACACTGATAACTTACAGCGTAGCATTTCTGGTGAGTCATGGTGTACAGCATCGACCTGCTGACCTGAGGACCAAATAACCTGATTCAGCAGATTTACAGTAGACAGAGAGAGAGAAAGACCTGAATTGAACCCCACCCTGACCTCAATAAGACTTGAACGAAGAGTATACCATGTCTCGCATTGTCTGCTGCTGTATGAATCTGTTTGTATCATTGTTCAAATCAATGCTGGTCCTCGTTCTCATTTAGTCAGGTTAATGTTTGAAACTGATTATTAAACGGAACACAGACTCTGCAAATTACATTTCTGCTTGTTGATCTTGGTCAGAGAGCAGGAAGAGTCCACACTTCACACTGCTTAAGTGGCGAAAACACACACACACAAACCCAACCCTATAGTGAACCTGGGCTGGTCTAAAATGCAAAAAAAAAAAAATGACGTTGCAAACTGTAAATCTTAGGAAAATCTGAATTAAATATTAAACAGTCGAAAACTAATTCTTTACGACAGTAGTGGAAATCTGAACAAATGTCAGGGTATACAAATGAGGTAAGAAAATTAATTGTGACATCAAAATAAATACTCACAAATATATTTGTTGTGATGTTTTTGTCCTTCTTTTATTGGTCTTTGGTCTCTAATGGATTTTTTTTTTTTGTTCTCCAGACTCCAGCTCAAGGTTAGTGTACAGCAAAAGAAACAAAACACACACACTTGCACACAAACATGCACACACACGCACACACACGCAAGTTTGATTTGAATATAATTTGAATTATGATATATGCCTATATATGACTAAGACATATGATATATGTCTTATTTTTTTACACACACAGCACTCACATACAAATATCTGCAATAGGATTTTAACACACACACATGCAAAATCAGAATTAAGACACAAAAGACTGAAAGTATGACTGGAATTGTAATAAAACAATGCCATCTCTGTCATATTAAAATCTGACTGCGTGCAAACGAAACAGGCGAGGGAGAGGGAACGGAAAAGGAAAGAGAAAGGACGTGAAAAAAATGAAAAGGATGAATGATGAGAAACCAACGTGCAGGGGGAGAAAAAAATTAGGAGAGGAACCACAATGTCAAATATACAGATTTGCATTCTGTTTGTGTGTGTGTGTGTGTGTGTGTGTGTGCGTGTGTGTGTGAGAAAGAGCTAAAGACAGAGAGAGACAGAGAGGGAGAGAGAGAGGGAGAGGAGTTCAGACTGAGATTTACATGAATATAAGATATGGTTGTCTCATAGGTTTTGGGGGTTTTTTTAGGCTGTAAGGTGGTAAGTAAGGTTTACCGGGTCCTGATTGTTGGAAAATGATTGCCGAGATCATTTGGGGTGGCTATTGACAGATTGCTAGGTGATTGCCCAGTTGTTGCTATGTGATTGGTAAGCTTTTTCTGGTTTCTAGGGTCTTTTGGGTTGGTTGTTGAGTAGCCCAGTACAGTGGGCTTCTGTGCTGTAGCTATTTTATTGAGTTATTGAGCAGTTGGTAAGAGATTGGTGGGCTGTTGCTATGTGTTTTGAAAATTGTTTCTGTGATCTTTGGGGTTGTTATTTAGAGGTTGCTGAGAACCTCCTGTGAGATTATGTGCGCAGTGGTTGAATTTTATGTGTGTTTATTCAGACTGTGTAACATTAACAAACAAAAATTTACATGTATAAAATCATGACATAAAAAATACAGACATAATCAAGAGCACAATAAAGACCCACCCACTCCTCTGTAATCAGGCACACTGGAATGCTAACTCAAGCTCAAATCAAAAGATTATTTCCCAGGACATCACACGGCATCATATCCTATTATTTGTTGTTTTCCATTAAGAGACAGACAGACTGGCAGGCTGATGAGTAATCCAGCTGTCCAGCTGTGTGTGAAGAACGCTCTCCTCTAATTACTCCACAGAGCAGCAAACTCAATGCGTCTGCCGTGAACTTAATTAAATTTCTCTTGCGGAGAAAAAGAATGGGGAGGAAGCATGGACAACAGGGGGCAGCATGGAGTATGGCAGTGTGGAAGTTTGACATTGTAAACAAAATATACATAGGCTATATTTTTTATATAAAGCACTTTTTATATAGCAGTATTATTATGAATACAACTACTAACACTAATAATAATAATAATGATAACAATAACAACAGGTTATTATTATGATTATTATTAAATTGGATGAGATAATACAGTAGAGTAACTAAATAGAATTTAAATATATCGAATCAATTTAATTTGAGGAAAGAAAGTCATATTCTGGTTCTTTTAAATAAAGGAGGGCCGAGTGACACTCAGCCCCGTGATTGGCTGCATACAGATACGGAGGGAGTAGTCTAAATGTTTGATTGGCCGTTATGCAGATGAGAGGGCGTGGCCTGACCGTGCGCTCTGTGTGTTGGCTCATTGTGTGCTGTGCTGAGCTGCCGGGCTGGATGCTGGCAGTCCATCTCCGCACTGCTGTGTGAGTGAAGCCGCTCTTTGAGCCTCTGGAGGTGGATTGTGCTGCTGGAAAAGCCCACAGACTGTGGATTATTGGAGCGTACCGGACTTTAATTTGTGCTTCTTTCTCTCCCGATGCGAGAGTTGTAGACACAAAACGGTGAGTGACTTCCGCACAACCCCCCACGTCGCCTTATTGTTGCTGTTTGCAGCGTTTCAGATCCTTCTGCTGTATGTGTGTGTGTGCATGTATGTCGGGCGTGTGCACACGCTGTTAACGTGCTTGGGTTTGTGTTGTATGGGTGTTTTTTGTTTTTTTTTGGTGTGTGTTGGGGATTGTGTGTGTGTTTGTGTGTGATTGGGATGCTGTGTCTACGCGTGTGTGTGCGCGCGTGCTTGTGTGCGTGTGTGTGCGTGTGTGTGGCCCTGCGTGTGTGTGTGTGTGTGAGTGCGCGTGCTTGATGTTCAAACTCTTTCTGCTGATGCTGATGAGATTCAGCATCAGCAGCCACACTGGGAATTCTCCTCTTTTACATCATTTACCCTCTTCCTCCTCCCTTTCTTGCTTCTCCTGCCAGCACCGTCACCACTGAGCTTCCTCCTCATCTTTTAATGTAGAATAGTGGAGGTGAGGATGTAGGTTTTTGGAGTTGGTTTGTGTGTGTGTGTGTGTGTCTTTTGGGACTCCCCCTCTCTCTTTTTCTCACTGTGTGTGTGTGTGTGTTTTGAGCAGATTATGATTCATAGCTCTCACTGCCACTGAACACATGTGTATAACCACAGCTATACACATGATAGCACAATATGATATTTTAGACCTCATTCACATGTAGAAATTAATCTAATATAATTTGGCTATTTCTGCTTGTCCCATCATCAACATTTTCAGCTCCTACTGTTGGTTATTTTTATTGATCTGATTGATCAATCTACTCATTATGGTAATTATTAATGGAGTAGTGTACATCTACCCGTCAAATTTCCTATGGTTAGAGTGACCAGACAAAGAAATTTAAATAGCAAATTATAATTAATTAATAATTCCCCCCAACGCTTTAAAATTTAAACATCCTGAACTGTGTGTCTGACACGTTTACAAAAGGAAAATAAGCCATTTAAAAATAGTTTTTACTGTTAAATGACACAGAGGGAGAACAACTCTTCATTTCCATTAACACTGTTGCTGTATTTCATGTCAGTCAACCCGCTGCAGTATGGGTCATCAACCTGAGTGGTCCAATCAACCAGGCCACCACCCAACCTCCTTAACTACAGGTGCGAGCCGTCGATGCATTCTCTTTTTCTCCCCCTGGAGGCAGGTGGAGATGTTGGTGAATTCTACCAAAGGGGTAGATTGCTTGGTATTATATTGTCAATGTTAAAGCATTGCCAGTGTTGCCCTCCCATCAGCTCACTGTACTTTAAGGCCGTGGGTTCTGACGAGTGGTGAGACACTGTGTCGCTTCAGGTGAGAGACTTTTTATTTCGCATAGAGCATCAGGTGTGGACAATTGCTGAGCCACAAAGAAAGCCTTTTTGCCAGCATGGAGGATGGATTTTGTGTAGCCGGAGGTGACAGTAACGTGGGAAGAGAGAAGAATCTCTTGTAAGATTCTCCTGTCTTCTCTTCCTTAATTGTTCGATGCAAGCAGACACGCTGACTTTATCATAGCGATGTTTCTACTGAAAGCCTTTTTGTCTGCTTTCTAAGTTGTTGTAGTATTTCTGTCCCTTATGATTATTATCATTGCTGCTGTGGCCTCTTTCTAAGCGAGGGTGGTGTTGCTCACACTGACTATATAAAAGAAGGATTTCTGTTTGTTATTATTATCATTATTGTGACTGCCCATGCAGACTACTTTGTTGTTGTGCTTCTGTATATCATTATTACTGCTGGAAGCCTCTTCGTCCACAAGGGTGGTTGCTGCACATGCTAGCCTCATTGTTATATTATTTCTGCTTCTATTGTTGTTAGTATTGCTACTGGAAGCCAGGAGGACATTTGCTGCCTACGATGACTTTGTTGTGGCTGTACTCTCTGTGTATTTTTATTGTTATTATAATAGTTTATACACCGTGCAGCCTCTTCATCCGTGATGACAGATGCTCACTGTGCTACCTTAGTTGCAATTGTACTTTTTGTCTTCGCTGAGCTGTCTGTTCATCATTGAGGACGGATGGCACCTTCACTGCCTACATTGACTGTAATATATATGTATACTGATCTGCTTCATATATTGTGCAGAGAGAAGGACTTGTATGATAAAAATGTGTCACCTACATGCATGACCACAAAAGAACCTGCACTGGAGCCACACAGAGCACACAGACACCAGAGGTTGGACCTGTCAGTGATGGCTGCTTGCCTGCAGCGACTCACTCCCCTCATTATCTTCATCATTAGTGCCAATGTACTCAGTGTTCTTGGGTGCTGTACACTATGGAATTGGGATTCCTGCTCCAGTTCAGGTTCACTTGCACCGGAGTTTGCAATTCTTTGAGGGAAAAGTGCAGTACCACTCTTGCCTTCAGCAGCAATGAGGCATGGGTTTTATTCCAGTTATTTTCTCATTCCAAAGAAAGATTCAAAGTCTCAGAAGGATCAACTGTAATAACAAACCGCTTATCAGCTGCTTACCCTTAGTTCTCTGCAATAGAGCCCCCAATGCATATTTTTACATTTCCATTCACAAAGATCACAGGAAGTTCATCTGTTTATTCTTTTAAGGTAGAATTTATGAATATCATATTCTCTGATTTGGTCTGTCCCTTGCTTCCCACACCTTCCTAAACTGCATGGATGGCACTCATTCCACTCTATCGGCAGGCTGAGGACATTCTGAATTACCTGGCTAGTTTATGCTCAGACCGGGTAGCACATCAGGATGGTGCTAAACCACCACAGAGGATGTGCTTGTCCTTTAACAACAAATAGAGCTGCCTCACTAATTCCAGGATGGTGTGGTATCTCAGATTGGTGTTAGATTTAACTTCCACGAGGGCCTCTCTGAGTCCGCTCAGGCTGATGTTGTTGAAACTACACAGACAGATGCCTCAAAGATGGGATGGGGGATTGTGTGGTGAGGCCACTCAGTGTGAGGCCATTGGAGACCATCCTGGCGAGGGGCCCATGTGAATCTCCTGAAGCTGGAGGCAGTGTTCCAAGCATTGCTTTGCTTCCTCCCACAGCTTCAGAGGAAGCATGTAATGGTCCGGACGTAGAATTCCACCATGGTCTCATACATCAATCACCGAGGCGGAGGTTGGTCTCACTCTCTGTTTGAGAGGACTCAAGGGCACAGGCACAAGAGCTGATAGTGAAGGCGGTATCTGCTCATGGTGGACGATGAAGCAGCCAATCCAATATTTCTATATATAAAATCCTTGATGAAAATTTCTCTGCCTCGAGTATAGGAATAAAAGATTCAACAGTATCAAGGCAAAGACAGAGGGCACATGACAGTCTGAGCAAGAAAACCCCTGAAGTATGTTCTGTTTGGGAACATTTCACACTGAAACCAAGAGATAACACAGCTGTGTCCACACTGCAACAGAGAGCTTAAATATCACATCAACAAAACGTCTATGCAAGATCATTTAAGATGCTAAATGGCTGATAGGTAGCTAACTAGCTACCAGGTCACTAACTAAATGCTACACAACAAACTAACAGCTTAACACATCGCATTGTCATACTGATTAGTCCACTCATGAGTCTTTTGAGTGAGATAATCTCGTATGTTTGGCCATTTTCACATGAGTAGTCTAACATCAGCCCAGCTGCACAGCTGCTTGTCTGCTGCTGCTGGAAACCATTTTGTCTTTCACATTGAAAGCTTCGACAGTAACTCTGATTCTCTTCTGTAACTTTAATCTCTGTGTTGCTCTCCTTATTATGCGGTTGGTGAATAAGTGACAGACAACATAACAGTCCAGCGTGAACACTCATAACAAAGTGCTGTTAATTGGCTTGCAGCTAATTATTTGTGTATGTGTGTGTGTGTGTGTGTGTGCCTGTATGTGTGTGCCTGTGTGTGTTTGTGTGTGTGTTTCTTACCAGTTAGAATTGTACTTTAATCTTAGAACAAAAGTAGTTAAAATTACCACAACCAACACAATTTCTGAGTGAGACTGAAAAAGAGAAAATGAGGAGAGGAAAGAAAGGAAGAAGAGAGTCAAATGGAGAGAGGTGGAAAGGACTGAGGAAGAAGAGAGAGAAGAGGGGAGAATGTTCGGCTTTTAATCTCTTGAGTACATTTGATTTGTCAAACTATAGAGAGGAAGAGAGAGGACACACACACACACATTAAGGTCTGAGAACTTCCTGTCCTCTAAATTCCCTCGTTTTGTATCACTACAAAAACATCTCTCTCTCACACACACACACACACACACACACACACACACACACACACACACACACACACACACATATGCCGGATGTTACTTTCGGTACTTCAGCAAAATCTCTCTCTCTCATGGCTTAGATTGAGCCATGGTATAAAAAAATTTAAGTGCAGGGTC
>OMNV01029010.1:112156-124031 GCA_900303265.1 Brotula barbata | reverse complement strand
TTTAGATGGACCCACTGTTGTTTACCCCAGATTTTAAAATAAGGTAAACACTGAGATGACGTAACTCTTAACACGAGTGTTTCCTTCAACACAGATCAGGTGAAATTTAACAGATTAGAGGGAGTAAATCTATGGAATAATTTGGGATTTCTGTTTTATTTTGTTTCTTATGATCTACCTACAAAAAAAATGTCCAAATATATAATCACATTGTATTAAAGCACAGAAAGGGGGACCTCAAACGGGGCCCTTCCGTTCCGTTTTGGGGCCTTAGCTTTAAAAGGTTGGGAGCCCCGACTGTCGGCCGGCATCCGAGCCCCTTTAACTCCAGATTAGAGCAGTTTTCTGCGCCTTGTTTTCTCTTCGCCTCATGCCAAGCTCTAATCCAGGCGACAGTTAGTTCATTTCCATGGTTACGCATCTAAAAATTCATCTTCCAGACCGGCATGTAACCGTCAAAGCTCTTACCTGTGTTTGTCAGTGCGCACAGGACGATTCATTCAAACGACCAAACGATGTTGTGCCGTGGAGCCTTTGACGTCTTTATCAATATTAAGGTGTCCTCTCATTTTTATAGCGCCGCCTATTGGCCTGGATGCGTGCATTCCCCTCATTTTGTGCATTATTTTCCATTATTGTTGGATGGAAGACATTACTCACAATGTGCCTTCCTTTAATTCGATTAATCTACTTTATGCAGCAAACGTGGTCCCGTTTTATGGAGAAACCGTGCTTAAAATGGAATAAACGGACGTTTCCAGAAATAAATAACCCAGTTTCGCGACCTCATTCTTCACTTTTGACACCGATTCCATCCCTGCGCACAGATTTTAATGTGGTTTTGAGCCATCACGCCGCTTTTGTTCGACAAAGGAAGGAAAAATGGGCAGAATTACTCAGATTTGACGTCTGTCTGCCTCTGACAAAACGCTGTTGTGTCTGTTGTGGTTTGAAGAATGCAAAGCGGGCAACTTTCCTATAGGTGGCAATGCGTCCTCGTTCATTCCCACAGATTACTGTCATGGTCGACATGGTCTCTCAGATGCGCACAAATTCCCACTTTGCTTTCCTCGAGTCAGTGCCTGGAACATTCCACAGCCCGAGATGTGAAAATATCAACGGTGAAATCAGCACATACGGCACAAACGACCACTGTACGACGAATGCATTTTTCTTTCTCTGATTAATTCTTATCCTGTGTGTTGTGACATTAAGATTTTGTTTTTTGTTATCTAAACGTCAGATCGACGCTCCCTTAGCCAGCCTTCGCGGCAGGTGTTTAATTGTCAGATGGCCCCTGAGTAGGTGGGAGTTCCTCTTCTCTTGTTTCTTGGTGTTGAAGAAAACACAGCAGCAGCAGCAGCAGCAGCAGCATCATCATCATCCTCATCAGCTGCCGCCGGGCGACCAGGAAGCATCTTGAGGTGAGCGATGTCATTTTTCACCCGGTGCGTTGTGTTTGCTGTCCGGTGCGTAAACGCAGGTTGGGGAGGTTTATTGCGCTATTTGTGGCGCAATCGGTTTCATCAACTTACAGAGCTGAAGGAAGGTGTCTGTGCGGACTGGTGTGTGTGTGTGTGCGTGCTGCAGTGCGCACCAAAGAATGATCTCACTGGGGAGCGAATTAGATTTTCTGGAAGAATTCGAGAGAGATGTGACGTCCAAAATTCTCCTGTGTTGTGATGGAGTGGATTCATGGTGACACGTTGACATTTGTCACCTGTTCCTCCCCACGCAGCCCCACTGTGATCATCTCATCCTCGCTGTTTTCCCTTCACTGTATCGCTGAGTTCCAGTTGAGCAAATAAGGATGCTTCAGTTAATCATCTTGTCTTCGTTCCAGATGTGGCCGTGCAGGCTTCCTCTCCTCTGCTGTGTCACACATGTTGTTGTTCGTTTCCGGGCTCATAGTTTGACCTGTTGAATCTATTTTGATTCCACTGAACCTTACTGCTGGTTCTGTTGTACCATAATTTTGATTTAACGCTGCAAGGAAAGCTCTCACAGGGGGAGAAGCAAGATGGACAAACTCGTATTGATCTACTCGCTCAGTGGTCTCCATCGTTTGGCTTTAAAGTCAAGTGTTTGTTTGTTTGGCTCGCATCCTGTTCTAAGTCTCCAAGGGGTTTACAAACTGTTCCCAATGCAGCCTGAAAATCTGTAGGAAGACAAAGAAAAGCTCCCCAAAAAAACCCTTAACATGGAAGGAAAATGGAAGAAACCCTGGGAGAGGAAATTGAAAGAAAGACTCTCTCTCCTCGAATGGCCAGGTGGATCGAAGGAGCTGTGTGTGAGAGGAATAAATGATAAGGAGGAGATGGAACATAACGTAAATACCACAGCTGACACCTGATACAGCAAAAGAGTCTCAAGTCCAGGGGAGAGTGAAGGAATAAATAGAACACATAAATAAAGAACAAGGCAAAGAGTCGACGCGTTCATATTTACAACATTAAACCAGTTCAGCATTCCACTCTGCACATACATTCACCTGAGAGGGACTTCAGCTGAAACTCGCTTGGCTTCAGATGGTGATGACATCATCAATTTTTACGCTTTTTGAGCATTCTGGTGATATTTGGCATTCATTTACCAGGTCTGTAGGCCTTTGAATGGACCTTAATGGATCCCTGTGCTAAAACATTGAAAAACCTCCACATATATGTTCACTATTCACCTTTCAAAATGTTTTCCTATGACATTTTACTCTGAAACGTCTTCATTTAACACAAAGTAGCTCAGATAATGGTGCAAAGACCTGGTGAGGGAACACCAAATATTTCCAGAATGCTGTAAAATTACAAAAAAGCTCATACATAAGGGAGCTAAAAATCATCACATGGTGCAGTAACGAGCCTGGACTGGTGTGATGATGTCGTTGTGAGTCAGTTTGGCATTTTATTTGCCATTTGAGTTGGATTTTTTAAAACTCCATATGGAGAAATATTTGTGGTTGAAAATGATAATAAGTGATACTAAATGGGTTTTTAATGAGGATGCAGTGAATCTTCTTACTGGGCTAAATAGGTTCACACACAGACACACACATACACACACACGCACACACCCCATTGCATCTGTGGATAAATGCCTGTCATGAAGGCAATTAATGTTGAAAGTTAATTAGAGATGAGCTCTGACATCTTCATTTAGTCCTCAATGTACAGAGCTCTCACACTGTAACAGACATAAGAAACACGAGTGTGATGTCATTGACCCGGACGTGATGGCTGAAACACCTGAAATTAGCATCACGCTGTCATGATGTTCCAAGGATGAGCGTGAAGAAACGGCAGCGAACGAATGCAGGTCATCTTCATGTATCACAGCCATGAATATTTCAGGAGATGAAGCTGAGATTGAAAACAGAGGTTGCAGCGTTGGAGGGATGTGGCGGGCTCGTGCAGCGTCTGAACAGATGGAAGATTGCAAGTGACGCTGGAGAGGAAAACACAAGCCAGCGTGACCTTTTCTGTGCGAATCGGCTTCTTGTGTAGCTGCCTGTGTGGGTCCGTCGATGTTTCAGCACCTCAACCTGACGGACAGCTCCCTGTGGACATTGTAGATAAAACAGGCCGAGAAGATGCACAGAGTGTTTTCTGTCTTTATATAATCACTTTTCAGATAGTGAAAAGCATAAAAAACGTGGAAGAACTGCACATCACCCACTTCACTGAGGTCTTGAACCAGTCGGAGGTGTTTGTGTTTGTTTGGTATCAGGATCTCAGTTCTGCGTCCATTTGTGCATCCTTTGACAGCGGACATCTTCTGTTCCGCTTGCACATGAGCAGACGCACATGCACAACAGGTAGCGGCGTCACCTCCGCGTCTTTTGCACACCATGAATGAGATTTCACACACGAGCTCTACGCTGAGGATCTGAGATGAGCGGCCCACGTCGTTAACGGATTTCACCCACGCCCGTGTAGCACCCATCAGGCCTCTTCCTGTGTACTTTCTCTCCCGCACAGTGGTACAAATGTGTGTGTCCGCGTGTAAGATGTGCATCGTATGTGAGATGTACTTCTGTGACTCATCTCTCAAGCCACATGTCGAAAACAGTCGGCGATGAAGAGATGCTGCGGGAGAGCTCTTCCTTTTAACGCTCCGAACCAAGATGCACTTTATAATTATAGGTACTCATGTTTTATATATTCAGCAGCAGATGACACCAGCGTTTACTCCTCACAGCCCGACTCTACTTGTCCTGTTCTAGTTGTGCTTGTTTCCACTTTGCTAACACGAGGATTAGTGCGTTTATTTTGCCCTCATTCTTTGTCGTTCAATTCGTCGCTGACTCAGTGCGAGGTTGCAGCAATCACACGTTTGACACATCCGAGTGATTTGTAATTGTTGATGTTTACTATCTCTCGCTGTCACGCTCGCACCGTACCATTGATTCAGCCTGTTTGAGCTCATTAGGCGGTTTGATATGGAGATGGAGATTGACGTGATGAGATTGATTCTTTTTACGTTCGCATTGGTTTTCTGGTCATTTACCTTCAGAGAGGTGGTAATCTGTCACAGCCAACAATGGACAACAACAACAACAACTGTAATTACAAAAAGTGGCTTTGACGGTGCTGTCAATGACATCATAGTTGACTGATAGTTGTCTGCTGGAAATGTGTTGGAGAATCACATTGAGCAGACGGCATAGAAATATAGAATAATGATGATTTTGGTTATTTTTTACTTTTCAAATGTCAAAACATTCAACGTACAGCAGACAGCAGTGGAACTTTTACACATCTTAACCACTAAATCATAGAAATGACAACAAATACATGAATAAAATATAAATATATGAATAAAAGTAAGGAACCAGTCGCTGCGATACTTCAGGAACAGGAAACCAAACCAAAAGGTTCTATTTAAATGTGAAGCAGTCTTTTGTTTCCATCAGCTTCCTGATCCCTGCTATGTCTGCTGTCTTCATACAAAAGATGTTTAACTATTAAAATGTTGACATCAAGCAACAGTTGATGTTTCACCAGACAGAGTCTGCCGCGTCGAGCTGCGTGCGTTTGCTGTGCTCTGCACTTTTTTGGTGGATGTGGGCGTGAAGGTAATTTTGAGTCTGAGACTCAGGCTTTCTCCTGGGTGCATTTTTAGATCCTGTGGGCTTTGTGCTTTCAGAAGCCGTAGGTGGAATCTTCAGGCTTAGAGGAAAACAATGTTCCCACATATTTGGTGGATCAGACCGCTCCGCTCGCACAATCGTGTTCGCCGTCAGCTTCGACCGATTGGAAAGAGAGCGGATTGAAAGTTGGAGCCTGATGCCAGATGGGTCCTAATGAGGAAAGGCCCCGTCTGTGGCAACAGACACACACCGCTCCCCCGAGGGCCCACTGAGCATGTGCAGTCAGACAGGAAGCAGGTGTTTGTGGAGCCGAGCCTGCGTGTGCAGGCGACATTCCCATTGTGTTACGGCTCATTCAGCCTTCGGTAAAGGTCTAGGTGGGGGATGCGGGATTAACGCTGCTCTGGGCAGTCACACCTCGTTGATCCTTGTTTGCCTGTGTTAGAGAGCGTGTGTGTATGAAAAATGAAAGAGGAAAGCCCCCGCCCCCACCACGAAGCAGGTGGTGAGCAGATCGTGCCAACACTTCCCTCTTCCCCGTGGCTCCCACACCCTGAACATTAGCATCAATCCAGACCCATCTGAGGAGAACCAGACACACTCACACGACAAAATCAGACAGTTATCTGACCGAGGGAGGCTGGAGAAGTTTCATCGTATTATTACAGCGATTCATCAAATGTAGCCGTGACTCTGTTTGAACTGAACATGCAGGCTGTAAGAGTGGAAAATTCACGATAAAAACATCCGTACGTAAATCGTCCCGGTGTGTAATCACGGTTGGTACTTTGTCCAAGCATGCAGGATCTCTGACTCCATCAGATTCAGATCCAAATGACACCGTTTTCAGTGACATTCATGTATTTCCTTTCTGATGTGCATGAAAATGTACTTTGACACAAAGTGGACCAAAAGTTGAATTGAACGGTGAAGGTAACAGGTGGAACAATGCAAACAACGTGTGCTCCTGATGGCCTGGTCACACCAAGGCACAGGGAGGAAAGCCGGCTCACCGAGGCCCCAGTGAACCCGAGAAGGAGGCACCGGCTCTGAAGTCGTTATTGTCTTATTTATGGTGATTGCACGCCATCCTTGGGGGACGCTCTTTTATCTCCGAAGGCCTGACAGTTGATTAGGAAGTTGACACAAGTGGAGCTTTATTTATAGCCCCTCTCCCTCTCGATCTGCTCCTCTGTAGATGAGGTTTTCCTTCAGGAGGAAGCGGCTCCCGTCTCCTCTTTAAAACCCGTTTCAGTGTGAAGCGATTTCCCGGCCTTGCTGTGGTTTGTAATGACACAGACTCAGCCTCTGGTTTCAGCGTGACAAAGCACTTGATAACGGAGCCGCTGAAGTGATTGATTGGACAGTAAAAGTGAGCGGTGGACACGGACACACTCGGTTTGTTTGTCTCAGGAGCTTTGCTGCTTTTCGCCTCCTTCATTCTCCCCAAACACTCCTCCTTTATTCTACGCAATCAAGAGATATTTGTCTCTATTTTTGTACTTGACCTACGGTGTAATTGTACCGTATTGTATCTGATGCTCTCTCTCTCTCTCTCTCTCTCTCTCTCTCTCTCTCTTTTTCTCATATGCACGCTCACACACACGCCTCAGCTCTTTTTCTAACACAACAAACAGATTAGCAGACCTGAGCTAGCCTTTTTTTTCTGCTTCTCTGACCCAAACCTGTGTACATCTCATCACCAAACACTCTTTACTCCTCTTACATCAGCACCATCGTTACACTCAGTCCAGCCCAGGGAGGCGATTGTACTCCCACTGCCGGTGGGAGGCACAAACACAAATATGAATTTGTAATCTGCTGCATTGGCAAAAGAAATGATCTGAGGGGACGAAGTGGAAAGACTTTGGAAACGGATACCGTCATCTTGTGAGCGTGTTTGAATGTTGGAGTATCATGGCGCTCCTGCTGAGTCATGCTGAATGGATGGATGGAGCAAATGGTGTGTGAACTTTGGACATAAGCTGCCCGTGTCATCCCTTTAGCGTCTCTGTCTGTCTGTCCTGGAGGAAGAGTTTGAGTGCAGCATTAAAGTGAGAGAGAGAGATGATCGTTTGAGGACCAGCGGCTCCTCCAGGCGAGTCAGGTCCGCTGAGGCGTGTGAGCTGTTGTCTTTATTTCTCTCCGTATGGATTCACTGCTCTTTGATTTGATTTATTCCTAACACACACGGATGGCTCTTTGAGGCGTTCGCTACTGTCAGCTCGTCTCAGCTCCGTATAAAAATAGACACAGAATAATAACCAGAATAATCAGGTGTTGAGGTAGAATGAGAGAATTTAATTCATCAAATTTGGCAAACCGTGTCCGAAGCAGTGTGCCGGAAATGAATTTTGACAAAATAAAATGATGAGACTTTAAACACGGATCATCACAGATGGTTCTAAAACTGTTGATTATTCAATAAAGTTGAAATTCTGGCCTTTTATTTTCAGAACATAGTTACTTTTAACTCGCGTGAGTGGAGGATTTCACAAATGTCTGTACTTCTCTGAACTAGAAACTTATGTTGGTATTAACCTGTTAAACTCTGACATGGCCACTTATCTGCCCCTAAATACTCCAGTTTTTAGGGGCATATGAGTGAAATGTTAAATGCAAAGTTCCCAAAGATCCAACATTTATCTGGATGAATTCTGGGGAAATCAAAATGACACCCAACACAACTAAAATAAAGAAAACTTTAAAGGAAATCAATCATGGAATAGTTAAAAAATGTCCTAGTTTCTATTCTACATTTTTAGAAAACTTAAATATAATAAAACATACTATTAGGTTGTTTTTTTGTTACTTTTCTACATGCTGTAGTGAATTTATAATAGGTTTCTGATGTGGAAAAGCTTATTAAATGTATACAGAATCCTTCGTAAAATAGTCATGAACTGCTTGCCTGGACTCAATTACCAGTTCATTTACCAGAGCTCAAGGGGTTAAAGGGCCTCTTACATTACAGTACACATGGATGATGATTTGTGTGTGTGTGTGTGTGTGTGTGTGTGTGTGTGTGTGTGACTCAGATTTCTGCCTACAGGAAGCAGGAAACAGATCACAGTGCTGCCTGTAAATGAGGTTGCTGTATTTTGTCACTCCGTCCCCTGACTGTGTGAGTCCGTCTGAGTCCTGCAGAGCCACTTATCAGCTGTGATGGAGCGTCTCAGGAAGTGACATCACTGGCGCAGAGATAAATCACAGTCCGATTGGTTTCCAGCGCCGTGTGCCAGCTTTGAGGCCCTCAGCTTCCCTTTCTGGCTCTTCTCTGTCACCCCACAGCTCCTCCGCCGTCCGTTCGATTCCCACACGCTCGCAGTCACGTGTGTGAAGAACTCTTCATCTCTCATGCATTCGTGCAATCGATGCAGAGCTTTGTCAGCACTCGTTTGCTGCTCCATTTTGCTCACACTTGTTTGTTCTGTGGCTAGCGTACACAAAGTGAGCAGCTGCGAGCCGGGACTGTATTGATCGAAAGCCAAGGGGAGTGTGTGTCACTGAGGGACACGCGGCTTAGATCATGGCAGTGGAAATGATCGCATCCCGTGCACACGGAGATGGACCATAAACCTCCATCCTGATCAGGCTGTTTGTTCCGGGCTCTTGCCTTTTTTTCTTTTTTTTTTTCTTTCCTTGAACTCTGTTTCTATATCTGTGATTAAATGATCTGGTTAACTTCTCCTTGTTGCATTTTTTTGCCTTTTGTCTACAGTAAATCTGTGCTGCGATCAATTCTTCACATTTCTGTGACATCTCCGATTCCATCTGTCAGATAGAGAAACAGACAAAGATCAATGGCTGCTAATGGACTGTGATGGTCAATAAACCGACCTTTGCAAACACCACGATAACCGTACGGAGAGAGAGTGGGAGACGACGGGATGAGACAGATAAGACACGGAAACGAAGCCGGAACACACAGAAACACGACGCAGACTCATTCAGCAGGAAAACAAAACAAGGCATGAATCAGGACGATGGGCTGACTTCTCCAGATGTCTTTCCATAGCAACAACAACAACAATAATAGTAACAATTAATAATAACACGCTCAGCACGACAACATTCAAATCCAGATTCCCTCAGTGTCCTCGGAGTCATTTTGGATGAGAGTTTTTTTCCTCTTTCCTTTGAGTGCCTTGAGCGGTTTTGATGTGATTTTTTTTTTTTTCCTTTAAAGTAACGAGAGCTCATTCAGCCACACTGTCTGTTACTCATAGCAGCTCTGATGGCCTCCAATAACTCCAATCGGGCTCTATGGCAGTGAAAAGACAACATGACACAAGTAAGGCCGGTTTAATCTCAACAAACAATCAGGGAGTTATACAAAGCTGATATTGATTTTGGACAAAACCTATTTTGGTATAAATGGATTTTTTTTGTGTGTCCCTGCTGGTGCCTGAGGGTTTTAACTTAACAACAGATAGATCATAATTCTTAGACTTTTCCTCACATTGGGACCAATGAAAAACAAAGAGAACACATTCCATCCATCTCCACATCCTGTTTAACATCTCTGCCCCTCTCTCTCTCTCTCTCTCTCTCTCTCTCTCTCTCTCTCCCTCTCTCTCTCTTTAGCTATGCTGCAGTGCTGATGGCGCTCTCTGACCTGTTTGTGACGAGGGCGCCCCCTGTGGATGGGGGTGCCCTGGAGCTGGACGTCCTCGGCTTCCTGGACTCGTCTGGGGACGAGAACAGCACTGCAGAGAGATGCTACCACGCCCATTCCCGCAGCAGCGTCCTGCAGGGTCTGCCGTTTGGGGGGGTTCCAACTGTCCTTGCCATCAACGCAGTACTCTGGATGGTACTTACTGCATACACACACGCTCACACAGGGGAACGCAATTGAATTTGACTTTTCATTGGCCAGCTCTACCCAGTTCACCAATGTAGCTTTAGTGCTTTGCTCAAGGGTAATGGCAGGATCATTCTGTGTGTTTCAGTGTTTGATTATGGAGGAACCAGACTCTAGAGGAAACCAACAAATTATGGGGGATTCACAGGGTCTCAAACTGACATGCTGAGGCAACACGGTGCCATAATATCTACACAAAACATGAAATATTTTTCAAAGTTGGCAGTAATTCTGCTAAAAATATAAACAAGCCATCACAGCTGAAAACATAATTAAAAAACATTAAAAAACACCTGTAGCTCTGCTTAAATCCACTTGATTTGTTGTACCAAAATGTGAATTCTTCGATGAAAGTCAAACATTTCCTAAATAACACAGATCAGATTCTACAGTGTAGATTTTTTTCCCCTGATCATGTCCGGTGTCGTCCTGCAGGGGGCGTTACGAGCAGGTTTCTGAAAATACCCAAGGCTGTCAACACCCTGATTATCAACAGCTCTGACGTGAACAGACAGGATGGCTCGATGCTTGGCTAAATGATTCGTTCTGTGTATTATCAAACAGACAGGCTGTCTCAAGCGTTCATCTGCTACATTAAAACATCGTTCTACAGATGCATCACACTCTAATCATCATCCTGCCTGTAGATCCTGAATTTAACCATCATCTCGACCCCACATCTTCACTAAAATGTTGAAAGTTGAAACTTATTCCAACAGCCGCATGTTTTAACTTTAACTCTCATATCATATAAAAATACGTGTGCACTGTTTACAAACATTCTTGCCTGTTTTTCGCACGTCTTCCAGATAATAACAGGCCTCGGCTCCTGCCTGTCAGCTCCCTCAGTCGTGCTGTCGACCCTCGTCAAGCTTCATTTCTGCACTATCACTCTCTCCAACTGCCACATCCACGGCCTAATTGGCTCAATTTATTGTTGCCCGGTTGTCACGACAACACAGAGGGATGAGGACCGTCTCTTAATGACGAGCATGAGTCAAAGCGTGCTCCCCCCAAGTGATGGGAGCACGCCTCTGCCTCCGCTCCATCATCATAAAGGATAAATCATCTGTGAGACTTGAGGACGCGCCCACGCATGGACGTGAAATTAAATAAACAACAGGGAGGCGGTGGACGCCAGGGAAACAATGGCATAACACGGAGATTCTCATCAAAAGAGGGAGTTTAGCACTGCTGAAGTGAACATGCTATCATCGTTCATCTCCGAGCCACAGCCAAGAATAGTGTCAATCATTCATCATTATCTTGTCCCTCCTATTAGCACCATTATCTACTGAACTCAAATCATTGGTGCTGTAATGCCGGTTAAATATCCATTATCTCCATCCAACCCGGTCCAGTTCTACTCTTAGATATTTAACCAGGCCTCTTCAGACTGAGCATCCCATTATGTCACATCATCTGTCATTGAGCAGGTTTTTAACTTCATTGACCCGAGCGCTTTGCTCTGCGTTTGAGAGTGAATGGAGGCTATTCAGAATCAGTCCTGCCATTGACTGCACTCATTCGTCATTAGTGCAGTGTGTGTGTGTGCGTGTGTTTTCGCGTTCGTGCACGGCGACCTGTCTCTGGTAGTTTCCAAGACAACCACATACTACTCGAAAGGAAGAAGATGGCTCGTTATGGCAGCTGCATCTCAACCTTTCTGTTCGCTTTTGTTCGGTCTATGTGGAGAATGTCTGGAGGAGACCGTCACCTTCAGTTTTCATGAGGATTTAGGTTAGTTTGGAGAGGTTCAAACAGTGGGAGGTGTGTACTGTGTGTGTGTGTGTGTGTGTGTGTGTGTGTGTGTGTGTGTGTGTCTGTGAGGGAGAGAGAGATTTGCCCTGAGCTCTGTTTTTTGTTCTTTTTCAGTTCCTGTTGCTGATCTTTTCCTGTTTGAGGAAGGCTGCGTGGGACTATGGCCG